>BGNK01001137.1:144496-166169 GCA_003297005.1 Symbiodinium sp. clade A Y106 | reverse complement strand
CCACGTGGGGTTTGAGATCTTTCATGCCCGCTTCGAGCATGGCCGCACTCCTCAAGTGCAAAGAGTAGCATCCTCGTACTTGTAGTGGTAGTAACGTATAGAAGCAGTAGTAGTAGTAGTAGTAGTAGCAGTAGCAGTATAGGTAGTAGTAGTACGTAGGATTAGTAGTAGTAGTAGTAGTAGCAGCAGCAGGAGTAGTAGTGGTAGTAGTAGTACTAGTAGTAGTAGTAGTAGTAGTAGTAGTAGTGGTGGTAGTAGTAGTAGTAGTAGTAGTAGTAGTAGTATACATCTATAGTGGTGCTATAGCAGCAGCACTAGTTATTGTAGTATTTATTTCGCACAAGAAGCACGTAGTATGTAGGGACGAGGAATGCAAGCAGCAACAGACGGGCTAGTTGGGTTGAAAAGGGCTTCAGGTAAGAGGTCTGGGTTCATTAAGATGAAGCTTCATCATATAAAGGTTTTTACTGNTAGTATGTAGGGACGAGGAATGCAAGCAGCAACAGACGGGCTAGTTGGGTTGAAAAGGGCTTCAGGTAAGAGGTCTGGGTTCATTAAGATGAAGCTTCATCATATAAAGGTTTTTACTGGGTTATTGGGGTCTGGCGCAAGCTTGAAAGTTTCGGGGCTCGAGGTTTAATACGAGCTTGCATCCGAGGCACATGCCGCCCTTCCGCAACATCGTCTCGATGCTCTCTGCCTCTGACAGCTTCAGGGTCACCTTCTTGAACAAGGCTTCCGCTGCCTGCTTGACGGTCTTGGGGAGCTTTGGCTTCGGCTTATCCGGCTTGTCCGTATTCGGAACATGATGATCGTTGGATCCACTGGACCCTGTGCCAGCAAGCACCTGTGACCTCAATGGTTCATCTAGGAATTCGAAAACACATACTTATGCTCTACACAGCTAACAGTTACTCTATAGAAAGTGGGATTCGGGGCTCGGAGTTTTTGCCTTACCGGGTTGGGGTTTCGGGCAACAGGTTTTCTTAATGGGCAAGTAGCATAGTTGCATGGGTCAGCCCCTCATCCAACTCGGCAGAACCGGACATTTCGAAAGCCACTTCGTCCTCGGACTCGCTGAGTTCTGTCTTTCCGTCAAAGACCTTGAAGAGCTCCCAATCCTGGACGGAGTATTTGGGGATTGTTCTAGGTGCAATAAACCTAGTCTCGTCAAAAGAAACTCTCACTGAACCACCCTGGCCTGGTTGTCGGGCATATCTGGATGTTTTTTGCACCATTTGCCTGAGCCCGCCGGGTCGCTTTTCTTCTTTGTCGCCGCCAGATCAGCTGCCACCGCCTCGCCGTGCCTCGCTGCTGGCTTCGCTGGGCATTTATACTACACTGGGGCCTGGCTTTACACATTTGTGCTGGGTTTCGGGGATTATGGCTTTCAGGGTTAAAGGGCTTAGTCTTAGGGCTTTATAATTTGCAAAGGTTTAAGTTTAAATGTATATATTTTGTTGGAACTAGCAAATTACCGAAAATTGATGATGGAGAGTGGAGCTACTCCTTCTTAAGATCCATGTAGCGCTTCCAGACATAGCGTCCGGAGCGCTTCCCTCGCTTCTTGGAGGAAACATTCATCATCACGCTGCTTTTCATCCAGTCCTCCTTCGCACTCAAGAAGACCTCGTAGAAGTGTTTCATGACTTTCGGCCCTCCTGGGATCGTTGTTCTTATAGCTATCGATATCATAGAATTATTGCAATTTTCAAGTGGCATGTCGGTTCCTGCGGATCGACTGTGTGGTCTCGAGGTTTCTTTGGGCGGGTGCCAAGTTGAGAGGTTCAGGCTTTAAAGGGGACACAGGAATTGAGGGCTTCACGAGTGTCGAAGGTTTTGGGGATTTGCCTTTGGGGCGTTGCAATTGGTTTTCAATGGATTAAAGGATTTAGCTTCACATTTTGGGGTTGCGGGTCGTTCGGGGTGTTTCGGTTTGCAGCTAATATACGAACCCAGGTTTTATAATCAGAACTTACAATCCCTGCACCACCCAGCACTTCCAAGCAGGAGACCATTCAATGGTTGGATTCCCGAAACCCTCTCCTCAACCCTTGAACCCTAAAGCCTTCAAACCTTTAAGGCCTGCAGCCTATAGGGTTTTGACCCTTACTTAGACCCTGTAAGCCAAAGCCTAAAACACCGAAACACTAGAAATAAATATACCCCTGAAGCTCTGTAGCCCCTAAACACCAACAAAACCGACATGCACTGGCGATGCAGAAGGACCCTGAATCCAAAGGAAGTTTTGCTAGCAGCACCAACAAGACCACCAGCACCAGCAACCACACTAGCTATACAACGTCGTACGACGACGACTAGTACCACTACGTATACTACTACTACTACTACTACGACACATCCAAGGCACTAGATTTCCCCTTGGCATCGAAGATCTTGCTGCGAACCTCCTCGGGGCACGTGTCGGCACCTTGACATTGGGACGGTTTGGGAACTTGAAATAGGTTTGTGGTTGATAGGTTTTTGGAATTAGAGCGAGGTTTAGAGTTGCTGGGATTATGGAACCAGGGCGAGGATTGGGGCTGCTGGGGGTTTGGATTTAGGGCTAGGCTTAGGGTTATTATAATAACAAGACAGAAGNTTTTGGAATTAGAGCGAGGTTTAGAGTTGCTGGGATTATGGAACCAGGGCGAGGATTGGGGCTGCTGGGGGTTTGGATTTAGGGCTAGGCTTAGGGTTATTATAATAACAAGACAGAAGTACAAAAAAACAAATGATGCCCCTAACCCCCCTGAAGCTGCAACCCCACTCGGCTCAGAGATGGGTGGAACTCGAACATGCGGAAAACAATACCCCTAGCCTATAATTATGCCCTCTTATAAGCTTGNAACAAATGATGCCCCTAACCCCCCTGAAGCTGCAACCCCACTCGGCTCAGAGATGGGTGGAACTCGAACATGCGGAAAACAATACCCCTAGCCTATAATTATGCCCTCTTATAAGCTTGATGAATGAAGGCCAATGTGCGGATGGACCTGTAGTAGCACATGTACGAACGGTGTGCCTCCTTCTGCAGAGCTTCCTCGTGCTCGGTTCTCTCCTTCTTTACGGGCTTCACAGGCTCTGCTGCTGCGGAACTTGCCACTGGCGGGGAGGGCTCTTCCTTGACAGCCTTTGGGCTGATTGGCTCGATGGCTTTTTGGGGCCCTGTGACCTCTTTGTTGACTGGCTTGTTCTTCGGATCATTGGGGATTGGCGGCTCTTTGCTGATGGTCTTCTTTGGGGCCTCGCTATTGACTGGCTTGTTCTCGGGGATTGACGGCTCTTTGCTGACGGTCTCTTCTGGCTTCGGGGCCTCGCTGTTGACTGGCTTGTTCTCGGGGGTTGACGGCTCTTTGCTGATGGTCTCTTCTGGATTTGGGGGCTCTGGGTTGACTGGCTTGTTCTCCTCGGGGACTGATGGCTCTTTGCTGATGGTCTCTTCTGGCTTTGGCGGCTTTGGGTTGACTGGCTTGTTCTCCTTGGGGACTGATGGCTCTTTGGTCTCTGAACTGGCTGGCTCGGTCTCCTCAGTCGTCTTCGGCATTTCAGAGTCTTCTCCATCTGATCGCACAAGCATCGTGGAAGCTCGCTGCAGCCCATCTGGCTGCACTTGCGTCGTCGCCACATCGCTGTCCGCTGTCGCCGGCTGCGCTTGCAGCTCTCGGGTTTTCGTCGCCTCATCGATGTCTGCTGTCGCCGGCCTTCGCAACATCGCCCGAATTTCTTCTCCTGTCCCGACGTCCAAGCTACTGCTATTCAGGACGGAGNGCGCTTGCAGCTCTCGGGTTTTCGTCGCCTCATCGATGTCTGCTGTCGCCGGCCTTCGCAACATCGCCCGAATTTCTTCTCCTGTCCCGACGTCCAAGCTACTGCTATTCAGGACGGAGGCAAGCAGGTCCTGCAACATGTTTGCCCTAGACTCAGCTTCTGTTGCCCTGGAAACAGCTTCCTGGTAGAGCTGTCTCTCTACCTCAGCCTCGAGCAGCTTCTGAAGATCATCNACGGAGGCAAGCAGGTCCTGCAACATGTTTGCCCTAGACTCAGCTTCTGTTGCCCTGGAAACAGCTTCCTGGTAGAGCTGTCTCTCTACCTCAGCCTCGAGCAGCTTCTGAAGATCATCCTCCTCCTCTGCACCCAAACTCGACACATGCTTCTCCAAGCCGGCTTTGGCCGAAGCACTGATGGCATCGCCCCGAATTTCTGCAGAGCACTCTGCAGTCACATGGCAGCGGTCAGTGGTTTCTTTGCTTGCAGAGGCTGTCACGACCACAGGTGTCTTGGTGGGACTGTTGGAGCTGGCTGGTGCAGCCACATGCACGGAAGTTGCCACAGCTGTGTCGGCTGTCTTGCTGCGCTTGTTGGGTTCTTGTGGTTTTTCATTCGGCATGTGGACTTCCGATGCTTCCTTGGCCAATGCGTTCGGCATGGGGACTTCGTCCACTGCTTCCTTTGGCTTGGCGGGCACTTCTAGTGGTTCGTTCGGTATGGGGACTTCCGCTGCTTCCTTTGGCTTGGTGGGCACTTCTTGCGTGTCGTTCGGCATGGGGGGTTCCAATGCTTCCTTTGGCTTGCTGGGCACTTCTGGTGCTTCGGATGCATTGCTGGGCACTTCGGGTTCTGCCTCGGGCTGCTTTGGCACTTCCTTGCCAAGTGTCTTCGACCCATTCAGGAAACACTCGATGCCACAGAAAGTCTTTGAAGCCTGGTCACACAAGGAAGGGAAAATTAAAAAACCAGCAGTGCAACAGATCCTCCAAGAAGCTATACAAATTCCCAGAGTTAAGTAATTACTTTGCACCAGCAGCCTAGCCCAACAGCCGAAATCCCGAAACCCCGAAACCTCAAAGTGTAAACGTTGGAAGCACCTAAACCTTAGCCCGAAAAGAACCCCAAATCCTAGAGCCCTGTATTCGGCTAGAACCGAGACCGGGAACCACGAACACAATCTAAAGCCCACATCATAAACTGAAAAGCCCCTGTCCCGTCCTGGAACCCTCGGAGATATCAGACCTGGAAGCCCCGAAGCAACCTCTTAAGTTCTGTTTCCGAAACCTATACCTCACCAAACCCTACCTGAAAAAACAAAGGCAGACTTCAGCCACAACCCGAGGCAGGGCTTTGGTTTTTTATGGGTGTTATTTGGGGAATGAAGTTGGACTTGGTTTTTGGTAAGCTTGTCTTTAATCTTGCTTTTGGGTTGTGGAGGTAGGGTTCTATGGGTTTTCTGTTTGGTTGGGTTGTAGAGTTCGGGTTATACGGGAATTTGGAGCCTGGTTTCAGGAGGGCACAAAGAGCACATCCAACATAAACCCCCAGATTAAACCCGAAAACCTGTAATCTCTAAACCCGATCGGGAGTGCAGTGCAGGAGGCTCACAGGTCATTGGAATTCAGGATCTATACACTTCAGGGCGGAGAGGGTTTAAGCTTCAAGGCTGGTGGATTTCAGTTTTTATTACAGCTTCTGGGTTTGAGGATAGAAGCGAACATTGTGAAGATAGTGCCGGGCACCCATATTGAAGGTCCCCTAATTCATGCAGACACCAGAGCCAAACCGAAGCAACCAAACAACATGCTTTGTGAAGCCTTCTTGATCAGCTCAACCGGGTCGGCGCATAGCTTGTCACAAACACAGCAGGGCACTGGCTCCTCGGGTTTCTGGCTTCAACCGACTGGATTAAAGGGTTTGTTTAGGATTTAGGGCTGTCTGTCCTCGCAACCCCCCAGGTCTTGGGATTGCTGTCCTGAAGCGCTGTCGTTTCCAACACACAACAGTATCTCTTAGCTGATTAAGAATTCCGGTCCTGATAGTGTCATCCTCGCTAAGTCGGCTGCGATCGTAGAAGCAGAGTCTGCCCGATGGACCCCCTTTTGCTTGTAGGAGGAAGCCGAGAAGCTTGGCAGGGAGGGCACGGACGAAGCTCCATCAGATGTTGTGGAATCAGCGGACCTCATCCGCTTGTAATCTGGTGGGTTGATTGGTGGGCTCGTTGCCGGGCTGTCCACAGACATGTTCGATCCGGGTGAGGACTTCTTGGCAGCCGGTGGAGGTGTGCCACTTCGGGCAGGTGTCGCGACAGGCTTCGCCTTCGGTGTTGCCTTGAAATGATGGGCCTTAGCCTGCTCAACCAATTGCTGCACTCGATTGGAAATCGCAGCTCGAGGAGGGGGGTCTGGACGTTTCCCCACCATAGCTAAAGAAATCTACCCCTCTGGGAACTTTTCAACCAGAAGGCCTAGAGCAAAATGCCTCGAACGCTGTTAAGTTGCAAGCTCGCAGCACAGGTGGGCTCATCATTGGCATCATCGACTCCACACGGAAGGACCAAGACGACTATGAGACCTAGTAGTGTAGTGTTTGCCCAAGAGCAGAACAGTACTAGCTCATGTATAGAGAGGATAGTGCCACTACTGCTAGACCAATATTGTCAAGCACTGTTTCACGAATGGCATTTGTCAGGGCAACCTAGAGGGCATTGGTCTGTCGAAAACGGATTTAACGCAAATTAACGCGGGATAACGCTACTTAACTCGAGTCCGTTCTCAGAGTGGACTTTGGGTATCAAAAATAACGCAAAATAACGCTGTTTAACGCGGTGTTTTCTTCTATGTAACCCCTGGGTATATCACCCCCTCTACATCTGTGCGATCGAATCAACAGAAGTGTGTAACTCTTGCAAGCAGAAACTCAACCTTGCATTCAGGAGCATGCAGCTGACTCTTTCCTGGCTGCAGATGCACTGCACTTCGATTGGATCAGGCTGCCCCTTGGAACTCGGAAGCACGGCCTGCAAAAACACCAAACTCCAAGCTAGGTCTTATGGGTTCCTACGGCATATATGTATTTGTTTCTAGATCTGAACAGTATAGGAGTCATATCTACATCTCCATATCGACACTGAATCATAATATATCTGTACGTAACATATATGTATACATAGGTATAGATATAGCCAGTATATATATACATATATATAATCTATTCATCATCTACCTTATATATATATATGTATACAAGTTGTTACTTATATATAGCCTAGCTACCTATCTAATTTATCTAGATTAATCTATATGGATCTGTAGATCTATAAATAGCTATATACCCAAACAGGTTTATAGAATATGTATATACTCATATTCATATCCTACCGGCACAAACCACCCCATATCCGTTCCAAAGTTTCATACAAATAGGAAGCCAACTGCTTGGCCCTGTCCGATGCCAAACTACAGTTGCGCGGCCGAAACTGAAAACCCGACCCCCTAAACCCCAAAGCTCCAAGGGAAAGGAAAGATCATATAGGGTTTTGGGTCGATGCTTGGGTCATCTTCGGATGCTGCCAGAACAAAAGCTTCTGTGATGAAAATGCCTGGACAAGCTTGGGGTTAAGGGCTTTAGTGTTTCGGATGACAGGCTGTAGAGCTAAGGGTATTATTATTACAGGGTTCAGGGGTTAGGGCTGTAGTATTAGGGCTCAGGGCCACAAAGCAAGAGTACTCTCAACCCTTAATGTGAATCTTGTGCACTACTTGCAGTGAACATAGACAAGCACTCTTTTAACTATCTTAGGTTTCGGGTTTGAAGGGTTTAGAGTGCCAGGCCAACCAATGGCTTCCAGGTTCCGAGGCTCGCCTCAGAAATGAGGAACGCCCGCACATCGAACAGCTGGGCATGTGACCAGTCTTGAGGCTTTTCCTCGAAGCGAGCATATTACAAGTGCAAGATTGACGGGTTCTATTTGTTCTAGGTGATTTCTTCTCCAGTAGCTAGGAGTGCTGGATTGTCAGGTTCCAAGTTTCCTTTCCGTGATAGCATCACATAGCACAGGGTTTGTGGCANCAAGATTGACGGGTTCTATTTGTTCTAGGTGATTTCTTCTCCAGTAGCTAGGAGTGCTGGATTGTCAGGTTCCAAGTTTCCTTTCCGTGATAGCATCACATAGCACAGGGTTTGTGGCAAATCCGAAACCCAAATTCATAGGCCCGAAGGAATTAGATGCACTCAGAGGGAAGAGAGAGAGAGAGATAGAGATAGAATACCAAAACCAATCCAAATCCTGACTTATCTCGGTATATCCTGCACCCACTAGGACGGTCAAGTGCATTTTTACAGGCAGGGCTCTAGGGCTCNAGAGAGAGAGAGAGATAGAGATAGAATACCAAAACCAATCCAAATCCTGACTTATCTCGGTATATCCTGCACCCACTAGGACGGTCAAGTGCATTTTTACAGGCAGGGCTCTAGGGCTCTAGGGTTTGTAGGGCTTGGCAAATCGAGTGTTTAGAAGGCTTACTTTGTGCAGTTCTTTTGTTCTTTTGGACTGGCTGTAGGGTTCGATTCATCTAAAGCCACGGACCCATGCACATTCCAAGTAATGACCCTACCTGAGCAGTTCCAAAACCCTTAGGACTTAGGTTAGGACCCCAAAGCCCTGAGCGATAAGCGGACACCCAAACACGATATGATGAATCAAAACTTGAACGAAGGCTAGCTTCGACCTCCGGCAGCACCTCGTTGATGCTCTGCAGAGACAGCCGTGGGCCGTGAGGTTCCTCACCCGCCTGGGATATGTCGGTAGAAGAGGGAGGGAGAAAGAAAGAGAGAGGCATTCATTGGGAGAGAGAAAGAGAAAGAGGAAATGAGAGACACAGAGAGACAGAGAGAGATATTGGGAGAGAGAGAGAGAGAGACACAGAGAGAGAGAGAGAGAAAAAAAAAGATAAAGAGAGAGTGAGAGATTGAGCGAGAGAACGAATGAGCCAGAGAGACACAAAGAGGGAGCCAAGGAGAGGAGCGGAAAGCACATGGGGCTTAGTTAAACTATACTTTATTATTCTATAATATAAATGGAAGGTCCTTGAGAACCCCACCTGCAAATCATCGATATGCAGCACCGCAATCGCCTTTGCAAACGCCGGGGGATATGCCTGTGTCGAACGTAATGCCGGCAGGCCAGTCCTAAGCTAGCCATGAAGCACAGGTTTACATTCTAGAATCTCCGACTATCAAGGTTTGTGAGAGGACTCCACAATGATATAAGGACCGGACACCGCCTCTGTCCCGTCATGCTTCTTCTTCCGACAAACAACACGTAGTCTGGGATTGAAGTCAGCCCTTTTGTTCTTGCTCATCTTGTTGTGCAATTTGGGAATCCATTTCCTTAATGCTGACTGGAGGGGCAAGAAAGCCGAGTTGGGAGAGCAAGACATGTGCAGTCCTTCTCATGCATTCCGAGGCACCCAGAGCCCATGACGTAGGAAGGTTTCGCTGTCGATGCACCATATAGCCCCATCCAACTTAGAGATTGCGAGCTCGAGAACAGATACATATAAATATATACGAGACCCTACGTAGATGGACACACATGTGACGTAGATTTCACACCCAGGCACAATTGAACATAGTTCCACTTTGTTGGGCCCTCAAGCTTCTCCAACAGCTGCCGAAGGAAAACGAAGGGAGGCATATGCTGCAAGACACTGGAGAGGGGTTGCTCTATTGCTGAGTGGCAGTGCCTCACCGTTGCAAGCAGCAGCAGCAAACAGAAACGTGCACATATGGTGTTGCCACGAACAACGCCTCAGTTTCAGATGGCATGGGTGGCACTGATTGACACGACTTGTGCTCCAGAACCTCCTTCGGCCAAGTAACTCGGCTGTGTAGTGTCGCCCCAAGGGGCGAAGGCAGTTCTACGATNGCCTCAGTTTCAGATGGCATGGGTGGCACTGATTGACACGACTTGTGCTCCAGAACCTCCTTCGGCCAAGTAACTCGGCTGTGTAGTGTCGCCCCAAGGGGCGAAGGCAGTTCTACGATGTACTGAACTTGAAATCCATACCATCGAAGAACAAGGATGCCCAGCATACAGCAAAGCACCTTCACGTAGCCTCAGCGTCTTCTTGATGGCGTTGAGGAAGCCAGGGACAGTTGTTATGTCCTGCTCCGAAGAGCAATCAGCAGCATCAAAAGTGGACCTTGGAATAAGCGACCACCGAAGCAACGACAAATGACAAGAGTACGGGTCATGTCATGTTCACAGCAGTTGACCACTGCTACAGGTAAGGTTCTCACCCTCGCTGACCCTCGTCGCCTTACACACACACTGAAATTTCAGGGCACCAAGAAAATTGCACAGAGCAGCTGTTGCACACGTTTATGCAAGGCACGGAAAGCCTTTGCCACCAGCCCTTGGCCACTGAACACCTCCAGCACCATGAGGTCCTAAAAGCAGCAATTTCGTTCAAGGGTGTTTGAGGGTGCAAGACCAGAATTGAGGCACTTGCCCGCAGATGATGATCGGCTACTGTAGCCACATAGTGCGCAGCTTGCAGCCTGAGATGCACACACGCTCTGATTAGGTGATGTAGCTCCCTTTGATTTCAATAATTTAAAGGTCTTTGTCTAGAATTGTATGCCTAGAAACAACAAGGGTGGAACACCCATTGTGAGCAGCACTGCCGAAGCCATGCCACTGATGGATAATGCATGAATATCCATTGCTTCCATTGCTATAGCGGACTAGGAGCTAGCTCCAGGGACCTCACAACACAAAACACTGCAAACGGGGACTACTCATGCACCTTGCGCCACACCCTAGAAACTTCAAAGCAGACACTTCTCCACATTTCCCTGCCCAGCACTCTTTAGGACGAAGTGACAGCGAGCTGCCTTTTCGAAACTGGTTCTGCAAGCAGTCGCCTCTGAGTCGGCAACCAGATCTGACGAATCTACGGACTGTGCCCAGAATCCAGAAAGTAAGCTTTAAAAGCCATAGTACAAGGTTGTTGCACGGAACTGTCTTTAAATATATATCGAGAGATAACAACAAACCATGTAGTGCAGGATAGAAGTATCTAATTTCAACTGTCGACTGACCTGATATATGCAGTGGGCTTCAACTAAAGCATAGGGATCTGTATTGCTAGATGGTTTGTTGGAGGAGTACAGTAGAAGCCCCAAAATTGGAAACCCAATAGCCTCAATCCGTAAGAGTAATGTATAGGTAATCCCAGCACTATTTGGCTTTAATCCGGTTTCCAACTTTATTGGGTTTACTACATAGTATTTAGTGGTCCAACAATGTTCTTCTGAAGAGCTTTAAGGGTTTTACAGCAGATACTTTAGGGGTTTAGGGTTTAGGGGTACAGGCCTTTGTGATTGCATGCACAAAAGTACAAGTTAAAAAAGTGAACTTCGATCGGTGTTTCCTGCTAGAGGTGTGTGAGTGTGTCCTTTTCGGCACAAAGGTTCTAGCAGGCAAGCCCATAGTTCCCAAGACGATCTGGTGTAAAGGTTTCGTGAAGATCACACAGCTACAGGCCTACAGCTTAAATGTGTGGAAAAACCACCTTCTTAATCATCTCCGTAATTTTGTCCTTGTCATTCCCTTCGGGAATTGGCTGGGGGATATCGGCTTGTGTCACCCAAGCTCCAAGAATCATCGCGAGCCTGAATCCATAGTTTACACCGAATCTCAAGAACGTGATCTGCGCGGCACCAGAGGCATTGACCTCGAAGCTTGGGAATTGGAGTGTGTGATAAAGGACAGTATGGTCTTCACAGAAAACTGTGTGTCAGCACACCCTGCAGACAGTAATTGATTTCCTTTATTAGGTTTCCGAGGAATCCCAGATAAGACCATCAACTGGAGATGAGCGGCTGTGATGCCATGCAAGGCTGTGATCTGCCGCACCCATGGATCCAAGCTTACCCAATTCACGTAGTACATGCTTCCCTTCTGGACGGCGATGCTGACCAAGCCAGGACGCTGCATCGTGTAATTCCTGATATAATTATAATAGACTGCACACACTGCTTTCAGCGAAACTCACACATCTCGTTATTTCGTGATGCTTCAAAGCCACTTCTGCTTCTGCTGCTCAGCCGTGGGCAGAACCAGGCCAATCTCCGCAAGAGGCTGCAACTCTGGCATCAGGTCGGCCACAATCTTGGCCTTGGCACGATGGTGTGCAGGGGAATGGTTGCAAGGATACGGCATACACAAGTGAGGCGGCTGCTTGGGTCTTCGGCTTCTTTGCAGGTGGACCGTGATCCTCTGTTGGGGGAGCAGCAGGCTCCTCAATCTTCTCCTCCTCTTCCTCTCCCCCTGCCATTGCCTCGGAGTTCCCCTCAGTTCCATTCTCCTTCGTTTTTCCCTTTCCACGGCCTTTCTTTCCTTTCTTTCCTCCCTTCCCTTTGCCTAAGCTCACAAGAGCAACTAGAAATATGTGCTCTCAGTGGGATTCGACATGTCGGATTTTACAAAGCGGCCCTTCGCAAGGAGCTTGGCCGCTTTGGCCTCACGAGCCTGAGCTTTCAAAGCCTGCTGCTGGTAAAGGATGTTCACGTCGGCCCCATCCTCCTCCATGTCTGCCAACTGTGCTTGCAGCTGGACTGCCCCTGGTGGGAGCAGCGGCTCCTGACAGGTGTGTGTAGGTGTGCTTTCCGGTGATTCTGCATTTAGAACATTATGGTTTCAATCAATCAACTTAGAATTCTGATCGTTTCGGATCGATGGAGCATGCCTCTCATATACTTGCAGTTCTAGTTTACCTTACTGTGTGGCTAGCTTATATTTACCAACAGCCTGCCACAACCTAAGCCCAGAAGCCTCTAGCTCTTTCATTCTCAACTACCTGTACTCATGCCCCTGCAGAAACGCTAAAGCTCCCCTATAAACCGTCTACAGCTCCCCTAAACCCTAAAATCCTGAACACCTAAACCCCTAAACCCNTAGCTCTTTCATTCTCAACTACCTGTACTCATGCCCCTGCAGAAACGCTAAAGCTCCCCTATAAACCGTCTACAGCTCCCCTAAACCCTAAAATCCTGAACACCTAAACCCCTAAACCCTGAACCCCAAAACCCTAAGAACCCTACACCCTCAACCCCACACCCCCAAACTCTGCAGCACATCCCAGCCCTATAATCTCTGCCAGACAAACACCGAGCTTCNCCTAAACCCCTAAACCCTGAACCCCAAAACCCTAAGAACCCTACACCCTCAACCCCACACCCCCAAACTCTGCAGCACATCCCAGCCCTATAATCTCTGCCAGACAAACACCGAGCTTCTGAGGAAGCCACATTCTTCTCCACAGCAGCAGCCGGCGCCGGCTGCACAGCCTGGGAGTCCTGGAGAGTGGATGCTAGATAGTTCTGGGCCCACAGTACAAGAATCTCTTTCACATGTAGGGTGTCAGTGCTAGGTAATCTCGGATGGTTTTGGAAGTCTTCATACAGGATAACAAAATTGAATAGGACCTAGAGCTATATAGGTGAGCCCTAACACTGGACACAACCCTGATTCTTCAAACCTCGAAAAGCTTGCCAAGCCCAGAAAGTCGGAAGTCGAAGGCTCCTCGTGTTTAATGGGCTTATATCAGGATGTATGAATGTGTCTAGACATCAGTGTCGATATACCAAGATTCAGTCATGATCAGGCCAGGTAGAAAATCAATCCACAAAACCAACATCGAACCCCAGACACAAAACCCCAAAACTAGCTGGCAGCAGGCCACAATACCCAAACCCAGTATCTCAGAAACCTATGATCGGAAACTTCAACACCAGGAGCTCTCGGCAACAATCGCCGAATCCATTATCTGAGCATTCCAAGATCAAACCCCCCCAAATATAAGCAGAAGTCGGCCACTCAACCCCTAATCCTATATCTCAGCACCCCAAGACCCTGAAAACCTGAAACCACCCAGAGCCTAAGTTCCGTTAAAACATTCGTTTTCATGAGTGTCTTGCAAGCCCACATCGCGCACAGCAGATATCACTCCAGTATGATTTTATGACATACATGTATTAGGATACCTAGCACAAGTTCGAGTGCCGTGGTCATGCCATGACTAGTCGGACAAGTCTTTCATCATCGTGAGTGTCAGTGTCAGGTTGCGGTCACACGTCGCATGCATAAGTTGCCGCCGAAGCAGATTAGCTCCCCGTTTGCCAGCACGGTGCACTGCCGTTGGCACATCGTTCCGTTCTTCATTGCTTCGCTCTTTCTCTCCCTCTCTCTCGCTCCCCCTCTCTCTCTCGCTCTCTTCTCACTCTCACCCACACTCTGACTCTCTCTCTCCCACTCTCTCTCCTGCTTCATCCCTCTCTCCCTCTCCCGCTTCATCCCTCTCTCCCTCTCCCGCTTCATCCCTCTCTCCCTCTCTCCCTCTCGCCCTCTCTCCCTCTCCCCCTCTCGCCCTCTCGCCCTCTCTCCCTCTCTCCCTCTCTCCCTCTCTCCCTCTCCCGCTCTCCCGCTCTCGCACTCTCTCTCTCTCTCTCCCCTCTCCCCCTCTTGTGGATCTCTCTCTGCACTAATGAGTAGCCATATCCCTAGCCTTGCAACAAAAATTCAATATAGGACGATCAAACAAGAGTTTTGTGCACCACAGAAGTCCCGAACCCAGACCCTTCAAGCCCAAGGCCAATTCTCCAGGCTGAAAGAAGGCAAGAAATTCACTTGTAACCCCAACAAATTTTCCCTAGACTAGGAAGAAACCTTGAAATCCTAATGAAACTAGAGCCCACACCATAACCCTCCTTCCAGGACCCCGCTGCATCATCCTATGCTAAGTATGACTCAGTACACTCAAAGCCCCAACCACCCCACACTGCTGGACCCAGAGCACCTACAAAGCCCAAGCCAGAAACAATGCCACATAAAATTAACCCGACTAACAACCCTGAATCCTGAACCCAAGGTTCCGATTCCTCGGCCGGCGCTTCTCCTGGCGCCGCAGCCTCCTGCACGCGCTGGCCGCCGGACTTCGCTTCTAGAAACTTGGCGTCTAGTTAACGGCTTCACAGGGTGGCTCCAACTCACTGGAAACATGCAAGGGTACCGAAAATCAGACCAGCTTAGAATGTGCCTCCTTGCCAATCTTCTGGCCGCCCTCGACAGTGGCAGCCTGCAGACATGAGGCTTCACTTCACAAAACTCGGTGCAACAAACCTCCTAGCCTCGACATGGTTTGTTAATAGGAAATCGTGTCGATCTGAAACCGTTTCAAATCATGGTCTTTCACAACTGAGACATCGAATCTCTGAAGCCGGGCCTCCCCCGGGTGCTCAGCTTCGATCTNCGACATGGTTTGTTAATAGGAAATCGTGTCGATCTGAAACCGTTTCAAATCATGGTCTTTCACAACTGAGACATCGAATCTCTGAAGCCGGGCCTCCCCCGGGTGCTCAGCTTCGATCTGGAAAGGGTTCAGTGTGGTTTTGGTAGGGTCTCGTCTCCGAGTTTAGGGTGCCGAAACACAAAGACATGTGCTAATGTACCGTCTGGAGGGCCTTGAAAGGGAGTATTTTATTGGTTGTGTTATGTACCCTGTGGCCTTGTCTGCAATGACGTCCTCCTCGCCGTCCTCGTCGAAGTCAGCAAGAAACTGAGGAGGGAAAGGGATCAGGGTGGTTTTTCTAGGGTCTAGTCTCGGAGTTTAGGGTGGCGAAGTACCTGCATTGGGGTCTNCGACATGGTTTGTTAATAGGAAATCGTGTCGATCTGAAACCGTTTCAAATCATGGTCTTTCACAACTGAGACATCGAATCTCTGAAGCCGGGCCTCCCCCGGGTGCTCAGCTTCGATCTTGTCCTTCTTGTCGACACGAATCTGAGGAGGGAAAGGGTTCAGTGTGGTTTTGGTAGGGTCTCGTCTCCGAGTTTAGGGTGTCGAAACACAAAGACATGTGCTAATGTACCGTCTGGAGGGCCTTGAAAGGGAGTATTTTATTGGTTGTGTTATGTACCCTGTGGCCTTGTCTGCAATGTCGTCCTCCTCGCCGTCCTCGTCGAAGTCAGCAAGAAACTGAGGAGGGAAAGGGATCAGGGTGGTTTTTCTAGGGTCTAGTCTCGGAGTTTAGGGTGGCGAAGTACCTGCATTGGGGTCTNCGTCCTCCTCGCCGTCCTCGTCGAAGTCAGCAAGAAACTGAGGAGGGAAAGGGATCAGGGTGGTTTTTCTAGGGTCTAGTCTCGGAGTTTAGGGTGGCGAAGTACCTGCATTGGGGTCTATAGGGTTTTATAATATCATAATGCGAAAACTTCGGGGTTGTCTCACATATACATATATATATATACTCGTAGAGGGCATTTCTCCTAATAAGGCGGCACAAGGACACAATCCAAGTCGAATCTGTACCCTACACCCAAACCATGAAAGCAAGTTCGGAACCCACCCCTCCCCCAGCCCTAACCCATAATGAACAGCAACTAAGCCCTCTACAAACCCATAAGAAGCCGAAGCCACAGATTGCTGATCTCACAACTAATTAAAATCACGAAGCTTCTGCAAAGGCATCGAAAATCTCGTCTTTCGATGGCTCCTGCTGCTTCTCTTCGACGTCTTCGTCGTCCTCGAGCTCCGAGAAGCTGGTCGTGTAACCCGGCACCTCGGCAAGCTCTTGAGAGCGAGATTGTTTCAGAAGGCATCAAGCACCTAGAGGGCATATCTTGTTCAAGGGACTTGCACGGCTTCTCCGATGTTTGCATCTTCGTGAGCTGCGCTTGCAGCTGCCCCATGCTCATACGGAAGCGCCTCAGTTGCCACACTACACCTGCTGAAATGTACCCTACCTGTTGCTTGGACACTGACACCCATGTCATAATTTTAAGTCGGGGAACATACAGTGGCTTAAAGCCGGGAAGATTTGTCACATAATCCTTCAGAGCTTGAACTTCTTCGCATCGTGCCACCGGTGTCTTGCGGGCCATCTTGTGGGTGAGGGTTGCTAGTGATCGCAACCTTCCTGCCTGCATCGCTGCCCAATCCTTGGTGTTTGTTTGCGCAGTGGGATGATGTCTTCATCGATATGTGCATGTTGCTGCTTGAGGCTAGACCCGTCTTGCAGTAATGTGTCTGAAGCTTCCTTCTTCAAAACACGTTTGTTCTTCGGCTTGATGTCCGTACCATCATCTCCTTTCAAAGTCCCTGGAACCACAAGGCCACGGGCCTTGTTGATCTCCAGAAACCCGTCCTAGCAGGGGCTCTAAACAGAAGGTTCGCATGATGCACCAGCAGCAGCACCGCCACCGGAATTCCCACCCAGCCTTAATAACTGAACAGCTCGGAAAATCCAGGCCGAAGGACATGAAGAAGTGCAGGAGGGGAACGAAGTTCAAGACTATCTTGGTATAGGACATAGCCATACTGTAGTCTCTAGATCTGCAAGCAACAAGAATTGTAGACCGAGCAACGTCCCGTTCGAACACTCCGCCTGCGCGTGCCGAGGCGGGGTCGATGATGATGACATCTTTTTCCTGCAGCACGACACGAGTGCGAGCGATCATGAAAAAAGTGCAGGGTCACAAATCTCGGAGTGATATTACACACAGCCCAGGGACNCACGTCGGAGGGCAAGGCATCCACAGAGGCTGGCTCCGACATTTCAAACATTCACAGAGTGATCCCTACACACTGATAGCGTACAAAACGCCTGTGGCGGATTTCAAGCAAAACCTGTGAAGCAGTCTCGCTGTCGACTCGCATTTATAATGCAACACCATCAGACAGCACAACGAACACAGCCATGAAGCAGGGAGTGGGGTCGCACCGTCATTGTGCCGAATCTCGGCATCACCCTTCTCTTGCAGAAGGGCTCGTGAGTGTGCCATTGCAATGGCACGCTTCATAGCCCATGAAACCTGACCCCAAAGAATGTTATTATTTTCTCTAACTCTTCTCCCGGAATCCCGGCGCCGACCCCTAGTCCTCAAGGGCCTCGGGCTTCAGGCTTTGGGGCTTACAAGGTCGGGGTTTTCAGGTGTTAGGGTTGCAAGCATGATGAGCTTTACATAAACATGTCACACTGTCTGCTGGCTTATATAGCAGGTGACACTGTCTATGGGTTTGCAAAAGAAACGACTGTGCAAACAAACGACTGTGCCTCCTGAATGGGTTTGGGCTTCGGAGTTGGCGGTTTTCAAGAGCATAGTCTGCAAGCACACATACTGAATGTTCGTGGGGGCTTTGCACATCCTCAGTTTAGGGTTTGGGGTTTAAGGTTTAGGGTGCGGTCTTGCTATTGCATGGAGGCAGTTGCACAAATCTCTTGAAAAGGTATGACACTAAACCTAGGTTTCAACATTTTCTTGTTTGTGTGTTCGGATGCGAAAGGGGTTTAGCTTGATGAGGCCTGTTTGAGCATTCTCTTTGGGAAGGGTTCTTAGAGTACTGAAAGCCTTCTGAAACGAAATCCTCGACCCATTTACACCCCTTAGAGTATTGAAAGCCTTCTGAAACGAAATCCTCGACCCATTTAGACCACTTTCGACTCGAATGTCGAAACCCAAAGCACTAAACCCAAAACTTGAAGCCGCAAAGAACAAAACCCTTCGTTCTGTTGACCGCCAATCCCAATTTAGGGCAATCTCCAAAGCTAAGGGGGGCATTCTGGATACCCGGAGCAACAATCCCTGTATAAGAGAGACACAGAGGGACCTCTGGATTGGTTTTTGTACACCAATCTAGGGATTCCTCCTTCTATTCCTGTAAAGTATGTACTTTTCCATATAATAGCATATATATATATATCATATATGTATCTCCATGAATATATATATATATGGTATACATCCATGCTACATACCAAGTTCGGTTTTTTGTTGGACTTGGCCCAACATAAGCCAAAGTTCAGCACTTTGACCCGAGTATACTTATACACTGGACTCGCGATTCGCGGGGNATGGTATACATCCATGCTACATACCAAGTTCGGTTTTTTGTTGGACTTGGCCCAACATAAGCCAAAGTTCAGCACTTTGACCCGAGTATACTTATACACTGGACTCGCGATTCGCGGGGTTAGTTAATGCCATGGCCAGGCTGCTTCTACGGCATGATGAGCAATTGACTGCTCTGACTTCTGAGGTGACGTTCGTGTCTTATGCCAAAACCGAGGGTCACTCAGTGCTGCCAATTCTCTTTGCGGAGAATCGCCGACTCAAGAGTGAAAGCTCCCTGATACCACCGCGTCAAGCCTTGACGATGCGCTTCTTTAGNTAGCTATCAGCAAAGACAGGAAAGTTCAGGAGAGGCTAATCTCAGAGGGAACGCTCAATTCAGAGGGAGAATGGCCGTTCCATGAATGGTCGGTCGGCGATCAGGCGCTGGCTGAGACCATGGAGGAGCCGCTCAACACCTCCCAGGTTGTGTCTGGTGTAGGAGACATTCTTGCCAGACTGTCAACGGATAATGAGCATGTAAAGATGTTTCGGACGTCACGGCCCCTAGCTGAAACTATGACGGGGGGACCAGTAAGAATTCAGATACAATTTTCTACAAGACCCGCCACTGCGGATCTAGTGGACAGTCTCCAGTCCCTTGTCGGAAGCTCAGCCTTCTCCCTGCTTAATTGTGATTTTCAACGGCAGGGACTGCAGATGTCGCCCTTGGTGAGACAGGTACGAGACCTCATGAAGTGAGGCCATGTTGTGTTCTCCCAAGGGCCGGTTGCCTCCATAAAGAGAGGTGAAGTTCAACCTCAAGGAGGAGTTTCTCCCCGCGACTGTCTCACCTAAGGTGAGCAGGCATTCCCAGCATGACCCGGGTAGGTCGGATTCGCTTGGTCCTCAGCAGTATGACCAGACGGAGCGCAGCTGCCGCCAAATACAGCATGCTTCCCGTTCGGTCATTCGTAAGATCTCTTTCTGACCGCAGGACTNGGTCCTCAGCAGTATGACCAGACGGAGCGCAGCTGCCGCCAAATACAGCATGCTTCCCGTTCGGTCATTCGTAAGATCTCTTTCTGACCGCAGGACTGGAGCTTGACCTTGCGAAGGAGACATCAAGGCTGATATCGTGCAGTGTCATCTGCCACTCAGAGGAAGCACCCTGCCCATCTCACTTTCCCGCAGCGTCCTGTTATCACAGCTGAAGCCTGCTCTCGTCGGTTAGCGATGGTATACGATCAATCGCCCACGGACCTTGCTTTCGCACTGCTTCCGGTGTTTGCGACCCTNTGGTCGGAGCAAGTGTCCGCGGACGGTACGGAGATGCTCCCCGCCGCGGCAATGGAGGAACTGATGGCCAGGGTGACAGCAGCGGTCATCATCACGAAGGACCAGTTGCTAAACCTGGCAGCGGAGTTACTCCCCCCAGAGCGCATGCGGGAATTGCTGCGGTATCTCTCGCAGTTGGTAGGATACGAGGAGTGGCAGCAGATAAAACACAGAAGACGACGCCACCTGATCGACATTTCGATCAGTTACCTCTCGCGTGCCCGACGGGCTCAGGGCAATCTTCTGGTGGAAGCCATATCACGGCACCTCTATGACCTCACCACGCAGACGAGGGAGACCCACATTACCGCATACACTTGCAGGTANATCTTCTGGTGGAAGCCATATCACGGCACCTCTATGACCTCACCACGCAGACGAGGGAGACCCACATTACCGCATACACTTGCAGGTATCTCGATGAAGCTCATCGTGCCGAATACCTGAGAGAGGTCGAAGCAGCCCGCGCTCGCTATTTTCAGGAGGATCGCGTTTTACATATGGCATCTAGCCAGTGGGAGGTCATGGCAAACCGTCTTGAGCCGGGACCAGAGGGGTCAGCTTAGNAAGCAGCCCGCGCTCGCTATTTTCAGGAGGATCGCGTTTTACATATGGCATCTAGCCAGTGGGAGGTCATGGCAAACCGTCTTGAGCCGGGACCAGAGGGGTCAGCTTAGGGCCTAGATGGCTTAGAGAGGGTGGAGAAGCTCCCCCAAAGGGGGTAACAATGGTGATAAGGAGGAGCTTTTCCCCAATTGTACAGATGCGATGGAGTAACTCCTCGCAGGTTCGTTTTTGCAGAGTTTTTAGTGCCGAGCACAGGCAGTATCATGTTGCAAAAGTTGCGGTATTTGCCTCAGCACTTAACTGCAACATTACCGCAACACTGACTGCTGGAGGCACTCCGCGGTCATGAGTCGAGGGCTCAGATAATGGCAGACAGGAGTGGGATGGGGCATCTAAATGCTGTCGCAGGCCACGGACCTGTCGGCCTCAAGCGAAGTTGGCGTGGAACCAAGCCTTATGCAGAAGCCACTGTCCGCTCATTTCATAGGACTTTCACTTTTCAACGCAACTATCTCCAGCTTTTCTCTCAAGAAGTGGAGGGACGCACCAATCATGCCACCCTCGACGCAAGATCCGAGCTATTGGGAGGATTACAGGGCCTATTGCCAAACTAGAGAGGAGGCCCAGCTTCCGTTTGTCTCTTACCGCAATTATCTCCGACAGTGGTCGCGTTCAGCACGGGGACACGGCAAAGGTAAGGAGCAGAAAGGTGGTGCTGATGGGGGAGATGGAAAGGGTGGAGGTCCTCCCCCTCCGCCTCCGCCACCATTACGGAAGAGACAAACGGATGATACGGGTGGAGAAGCNNNNTACGGGTGGAGAAGCTCCCCCGATATCTAAAGCAAAGAGTGGAGATGCTCCCTCAGCTAGTGCTCCGCCTTCTCCTCGGCAAGCACGATACGAAGCAGCTCGGAAATTGCTGCTGGCGAGGGGGTATACGGCTTTTCCCAGTCAGGACCCTGGATGTGCAGGTAGCATCCAGGACTTGAATGAGCATCGCATTTCGGTGCCAGTCACGCAGGCGCTTCAGTCTGGATTAGCAGAAGTGGAAGCTGCGACAACAGATACGGCACATGCTTTGATGCAAACTTTTCTCTGGAGCCGT
>BGNK01001137.1:44171-144434 GCA_003297005.1 Symbiodinium sp. clade A Y106 | reverse complement strand
GCTTCACAGCTGGAGACAGCGTACCACGGAACACACGTGGAGTGCCTCCATGGGCTCATGGCCACGGGACGGATCATGCCGTCTAGTGATAAGGTGGCAGGCATGCGCCACTTTGACGGTCGACAGGGCGTGTATTTGCACAGGCCCTCGAATAAGCATCTAGCTCAAGGCTACGCTGCTTTTATCAGGTTCGGCCCGAAGCACGNGTGGATCCGGCAGGATCAGCCAAGAGGGGGAAGAAAACCAACCAATTAATTTATGAGTACGACTCCGTTCGCATCAGTGCGTTCCATCTGCAGATCGCCACCAAGAGCGAGCTCAAGCAGGGCGAGTATCTTCGAGAGTGGGCTGGCACCCTTGAGGTCCCACTTTCCGCAGCGCTGGAAGCATTTGAGGCTTTGGGACTGAGTCTGGGTCTCAACACAGGAGACTCCCAACCTTCGACNGGCGAGTATCTTCGAGAGTGGGCTGGCACCCTTGAGGTCCCACTTTCCGCAGCGCTGGAAGCATTTGAGGCTTTGGGACTGAGTCTGGGTCTCAACACAGGAGACTCCCAACCTTCGACAAGCAGTCAACCAGGAGGAGTTACTCCCCATGGTTATCAGGGTGGAGATGCTCCCCCAACATCGGGATCAACTACGCTGGCTCCAGTAGTTTCAGCGCCAGATCCGGATATGATTTCNACAAGCAGTCAACCAGGAGGAGTTACTCCCCATGGTTATCAGGGTGGAGATGCTCCCCCAACATCGGGATCAACTACGCTGGCTCCAGTAGTTTCAGCGCCAGATCCGGATATGATTTCGGAGTGGATGGGTGAGCCAGGCTCGCTGGGGAAATATACCCGGGACGCTCAGGACCCAGAGTCCCGGTTTTTCGTCAGCATCTCGAAAGCCCTGGCAGGATGTCTACGACATGGACATTATCCTCCAGTAACAGCTACAAGTGCAGGTTGGGTTCTCTTGGAGGATCTCCTGAATTGGCCTCGAATCTCCAAGCAGCATACAACTTCGGGAGATTTGTTGGAGATTGTGCGTTATAATGAAAAATCTCGGTATGAGATTGGATACCGGCGATCAGACCGCACCTATCACATGCGAGCGGTACAGGGACACTCTCGTTCGGACGTGCATGATGATGATCTGCTTGAGCGCTGCACGGAGGAGACACTCCCCGGGGTCCTGCTTCATGGGACCAAATGGCATCTCTATGATGCCATCCGAGATCAAGGCATTTTGCCTCAAGCTCTGCTTGCTCGGGAGCAGGGCCGCAGCGGGAAAGGCAAGAAGGGGTCTGAAGGACGCCGGCACGTCCACCTCATTGCCGAGGTAGATAGATGGAAGGAAGGGCAGTCAGGCTTCCGTGAGAATGCCACTATGATGATAGCAGTTGATGCCAGACATGCCATGAGACAGGGAGTTGTCTTCTACCGNCACCTCATTGCCGAGGTAGATAGATGGAAGGAAGGGCAGTCAGGCTTCCGTGAGAATGCCACTATGATGATAGCAGTTGATGCCAGACATGCCATGAGACAGGGAGTTGTCTTCTACCGCAGCAAGAACGGCGTGTTTCTCACCTCGGATCGCATATCTCCGGCGTCGATTATCTTCTATGAAAGTCTTAAGGACAATCAGAAGTACGATCGGCGAGGCAAGCCCATGTGAAAAGGTCTCGTTGTGTGAGCGCGTGATTCGAAGAGCTTCAATAACCGGTGGAGTAACTCCCCTAAGCTCATAACTGCGTCAGTGGGCACTTTTTGTCAGCTCGAGGCCACACTGCTTTAGTCGGGGCCCTGGATGTAACTCAGTCAGTGAGCTATTCTTTCAGTGCCTCCTGCCTGATCTCAGGGACTCAAGGACAGTATCAGCAAGTGTTATAGCCTCGAGCCATGTCGGTTCCATCTCGAAACACAGGGGAACGAGCTACATCCCGGACGCCACCGCCAGTCCGNTGGTGGCACCCAGCGATTCTGATGAATCGAGGACGCACTCGCCGCGGGGAGAACCCTCAGAGGCCTCGGGAGGCCCAAAAGGCCCACCGCCACCGATGCCAGTCTCAGCTAAAGGGTCATCTCCATTAGCAGCTGTTGCAGGCCGGGGCGCACCATCAGGACCGCCTCCGCCCACTCCGGCTAGTATTATGGAGCCTCCAAGTTTGGGAGTCAATCCGTCTAATGGAGGAGCAGTGCTGAGTGCTANCATCAGGACCGCCTCCGCCCACTCCGGCTAGTATTATGGAGCCTCCAAGTTTGGGAGTCAATCCGTCTAATGGAGGAGCAGTGCTGAGTGCTACGGTCGGAGAGGGTGGAGTAACTCCCTCGAAGGGAGGAGTTACTCCCCCTACGATAGCGCCGAACTTGGTGCCACATGCCAAGACGGGAACGGCGACTATTGCTCATCCAGGTACAGGGGAAGTGAACATTACCACAACCGCGGCCGGAGTGAACCAGGCCAATTTGCTGAGCCATGAAGTGGGCATAGAGGGAGCCTCAAATCTCCCATTGCTGAGAGTTTCGCTGCCTCACCAACTCCTGTTTAATGTAGAGATCGTGGTCCGGACGGACCCCAGCCAAAGACTGTGAAGCGGACTGCAGCGCGGACTGCAACAGGGCGCTGATGCTGCACAAAATCATGCTGCGAAGCACACAGTTCTCGACGGACTCATGGAAGTGCAACATGAGGTCTGAGGCGTCAGCTCCGCAGGCAGCTCAGATCGGAAACTGCAACCCAACACTGTCAGTTCAAGAATACCCTTCCTCCACCAGACTCCTGGCATAGTTTGCAGCTCTGAGGAGCGGAACGACGCAAGTGCAGTGTTTAGACACGACTTGCAANGAATACCCTTCCTCCACCAGACTCCTGGCATAGTTTGCAGCTCTGAGGAGCGGAACGACGCAAGTGCAGTGTTTAGACACGACTTGCAATGTCAGTGAGGATGGATCATCGCTATCCAAGCTGGAAGCCACGATTGAGCACTCGCTAAGCGAGGTCAAAGTTTCACCACCAACCGGATCGTCTCCCCGCTGCGTGCGAATGAAATGTTGTTGAACTTTTACAAACAACGGCTACTACCAGTACAATGAGGACTTGTTGCTATTTCGTTATTGCAAAAACAGCGAATGCTGTTTTCACGGAGACGACCACTACTGCTTCTACATGCTGCTACCAAAACGAGGACTGCGAGTACTTTCCACAACATTGCACCATTAGTATCACGAACTGTATCAAACCGTCAGACCCGCTCTCACACGGGTGGGCGCTTGCGAGGGGCTCCCGCCACCAGGCATTGCGGAGCATCCTAAACCCAAAACCCTATGCTCGGCGACGAAGTTTGGCCGACTCGCGGAGTGACCAGCGCCCAGCCACCACAAGAGATCCTTTCCTTCACCCGGGCCCGTGATCGAGCCGTGTGGCAAATGCTCAGAGCTCCGCATGCGCGAGATCTGGCGATGTTACCAGCCTACTTTGGCGGTCTGGCGGTGTAATCGGCGCAGGGCACAAACCCCGCAGCATACTGGGGCATGGCTGATGCTTTGCCAGTACGGCCTGTGCTTGGCAAGAGTTATCGGGAGGCACTGCCGGTGACGACACCCACAGCCTTCGCGCCGCTCCCAGCAGAACCTGCCCAAGCGGCGAAAGATCTTCCAAGGAGCCCCGCCGACACACCGGCCCCGAGACTGGCCGCATGGTTGGCAGTATCATGCGTGGCGCACTCGAAACAAACATTTCCGCGCGACGGTATCATGATTCCGGCTATGACAACGGATGGCGTGGCCGTGGCTCACCGCCATAATGACCAGCCGAGCCAGCCACGACACTCGCGCCCCGGCCCCATTGCAAGCCCTGCAGCTGGCTGCCTTCGCAGGGCATGCGAGGTCCTAAGGCGCTTCAACGGCGATGCACACCGTTTGTTGCTCGTCTACGGCTTGTACAGAAGGCGGTTGCCAGCGCTGCCTTTGGCCAGCTATGGCCCCAACCGCCGCATGCTATCGCGGGTCCACTGCTCCACTGCGTCTTCGCCCTCGCAAAAGCCGACCCTTGTGCGCGGAACGGCGAAATAATTACTATGGACCATGGGCAGGCTCGGTGTGCATGTTTATTTTAGCTTATTTTTTTTGTAACACGTGAGCTGCGATCACAGTCCAAACATAGCACGTATGAAACTTAAACCGATCCGATGCCATTGGAGGTGCGATGAGGCGCGGGTTTTTGACTTTCCATGGGGACGAAACATGCCTTAAAAGATTAAAACCTATGTTTTGGTACCCAAATATATGGGCCATCAAACTTATAGAGTACTTTTGAAAATATAAGGTTCATTTAAGATGTGATATTTTGGCATACATCTACTCAGTTCGGTTTCGATGATGTCACTAAAGCACCACCTGAAGTGAATCCAGCAGAAGATGCACCTGACAAGCCTGACAAGAGATCAAAACCACACTTCTAGACTCCAACATGAATCTACATCAATAACTGGACTTGCAATCCGAACACAACCCCAGAGCGACACAAGCCCCAAAGCCCGAACGGAATCCCAAAGCTCCAGAAGGTTTCAGGCCAACGTTTGCATCAGGCCTAAACCCTAAAGCCTAAACCCTAAACCCAAGGTGGCCGGTTCCTACATTGGTGGCTAGGTTCTGGTTCAGGGCCATTTGGGGTGGAATGTGGCTTGAAGATTAGGGTCTTAATAGGGGCTTGTACGGTCGATCTAGGGCACCTATGCTTACAGAATTAAGGCTATCAAGGTTAGCAGGGAGGCTTTGAACATACTCACCTGTGGCAGCCACGCAAGATCATCAGCATGTGCACTGCACGTAGATCTCATGTAAGTTCCAGCCTGTTATCCGAACACTCATGAGTAAAACAAGCACAGCATTTTGCACGAACTCACGAGTTCGACACCAGCTTCAGCAGCATCGACCTAGTGACCACACGAAAGCGCTTTAACATGTTAAGCGAAGTCGTTCGTGATGACATCTTCTTCGCCATCCGCATGGACCACTTCACATAGTCCTCGTCCATGAATACAGCGTCAAAGGCTGGATTACGAGCTGATGGCTTTAACAGTGTCTCGTCAACAGTGTGCATCATGTAGTGCAGTTTGGGTCTGCATTTGAACAGGAACTCCTTCTGCACTGCAGCCTCATTGGCGAGCTTGACATAGCAATTGAAAAACAGCCTTCCAGTCGCATGGATGTGGTATCTTTCCTCCTCCGAAAGAAAAAGCGAACCATACATCATGCAAGAGATAAACGATTGCGCAGCCCAGACTGTCACCGTCATGCCAGGGTATTTCGGCGGAGGCTTCTGTTGGAGCTTGTGTGACAAGTACATATGGAAGACCAGGGCATCACTTGCTGAACATTTCAGTTCAGGGCACCTGTCTGATGCCCACATGAGGTTGGTCTTTTTGAGCCCTTTCAGGCTCAACTGCTTGTTGTTTTGCTTCGCAAAGTCCTTAGCTTCCCTGTAGAGAGTCTTCAATCTCTTGGGGATGGTGGATCCTGAAAAGTATGCTTTTGACTTGCAAAGCACTTTGATGACTGAACCTAGAAGGTCCCTGAGGCATCCTAAATGCCAGTTATGCATGAGGTCGGAGGTAATGAACCGGTCTGTGTAGCCTCGCAGTCGTGCCAGCTCGGGCATGTCATCATACGGACTTTGATAGTACAGTGTATTCCTCCACGCTGCATTAGGAGATGTGTCTGTGTACACCAGGTCGAACCGATCTCGGCCCATGGTGGCTGCACACTTGAAACACACCTCGGTACCGTCTTATGTTAAGGCAATATATTGTACAATGACTGGTGTTGAACCTCTAGCTAGCCGAGTACAAACCATCACAACCAGAATATTCAAAAAGCCTAATATCAGAAATCATTAAAGTGAACTCCTACAGGTGAACGAGAAGCCTGTTCGCATCCCGGCTTGCGAACGAGATTGAAGGATTGTGCAAGGAACTTCATATCTCCCTTGATGCCGACGACATAGAACCAGTACCTTTCCTCAGACATCTAAATATAGCAAGCAGAAATATAGCTTTGTTTCAACCTGTACTAATTATAATTTAGAATACACACAAAGTACAACCCATGGAGACTTAACTCCATATCGAGATTCCCCAGTGGACGGGTGAAGAACTCCCTCATCAGATAGCTTGTTCAAGTCCTCCACCATGGTAGCCCAAACAGCTTGGAGCGTGTGGTTGATTTTGCCAGAGTCAGTGCTCTCAACATCGTAGCGATCTTCAGGTAAGCTAAACATAATGTTTCTGGAAGCCTTGCTGTTCGACCGGACAGGGCACAGGTCTGGCATCCTGAGTGGGGCACAACTTGGTTGCATTGTTTGAATTCATACAGCTTCATGTTACACTCCTAGAGCATGTCACGGTATCAAGGTTAGGCCAAGCTTCCATGTTGCAAGCATCCAGCTCTGACCGAGAGCGTTGCCCTCATCACCCCACAATATTATGGGTATGCTGCGACCACGTCGTTCAAGATGATTGTGCAAAGGGTGATCGGGGAAGTCTTTCAGCATGTTTTCCCAGTACGGTTCCAAGGCGCCAGGAGGACTCAGCTGATCCATAAACTCAGCCATCCAGCACGTAACCTCAAGCATTGGATTGAACTATAATGAGGACTTCCCATCATGCAAACTAGTATTCCAAAAGAAATGTTTAAGGTTGTTGCCACAAAGGGTCCATTCCACTGGGCAGTAAGATGGGCCAGGTTTCTATAGACTCAACAACCTCACCATTTTCATTCTCCACACTGACTGGGATGTTTGTGTAGCTGATCTCACACGGAAAGCCAACTCCCGCCCCAAGGATGCGCTGATGGAATTCTGACTCTCGGAGCGGCCTTGAGTCATACCCATCCAAAAGGTCGGATCCATAGATTTCTCCTGGGCACACAAACTAGGGGAGGTTCATTCGGGAGGTGGTGAGGCTTCATGGGGGTCCAGATTTGGTGCGAGGGTTCAGGGTCGAGGGCTTATGGGTCAAGGGCTTTACATACAGCTATACAGATTCAATATACACTGGAGATTTCAATTTATCCTTTCGGGAGTTTCGCCCACAAACCAACCCCTTCTGACGGGTTACTTTAGAGGGTGGGGTCTTTAAATTGTGCAAGCAGCATGGAGATCGAGCCCACAGCCGGATCGAGGGGGAGGGAGTTGCGCGAACCAAGGTTGAAGTAGAAACGTACACCAACCCCAAGCCACAACCCTAACTTTTGGACCCTACTACCCTCGTTC
This sequence comes from Symbiodinium sp. clade A Y106, assembly GCA_003297005.1. Lineage (NCBI taxonomy): Eukaryota > Dinophyceae > Suessiales > Symbiodiniaceae > Symbiodinium > Symbiodinium sp. clade A. Next base: position 137,178 of record BGNK01001137.1, on the reverse strand, counting down.
TCCTATCTATGCTAATATATTAGTACTGCCAACGATTTTCCTAGCGCTTGTTAGCAGCTTCGGCTACTTACTGGATATGAGCACTAGCTATCAGTTGTTCACACAAAACAAGCCCCTAGACTAACTGAAGCAGATCGTACCCAAATATCCCAACACAACAGAACCTTTCAGTGGAAGTGGATGGTATTTGAATGAATTAGAGCTTCAGCATACCATGGTAATTAGAGCTTCGGCATTGAACATTGAATCAATCATGAACCAAATAACTATCTCACCCATCCCTGCCACAAGCGAGTGCACCTCAAGCGACAATCCCAATGCCAAACCGGCAATAGCCTCTCTGACCAAGCTAGAGGTTGCTTTGACTCCGGAAATTTGAGGGATCCGAAGAATCGTGCAAATCAGCTGCCAAGCTCACACGCCAACGAGATATCCAGAGAGCCAGCACACGTGGATTCAATCAGCCTGCAGCATGCACATGACACGTGGTACTGTAGCCATGCTGTCACGTTTCATTCAAGTCTCACAATAGTACATTAGCCCAGTTTAAAGTCTGCGCGACCTGAAACATCCAGCCGGATCGTGAAGGTACCAAGTGCATGAAGCAAGCTTGAATCCGAGGCACTTCGCATCCAACTTCTTTGAGCTGCTGCTGGCAGCTTTTGATCGCTCCTCACCTGCGAAGGGCTGGTTGCTGATCCGACGTCTGGCTTAATTATCGAGGGTACTTGTTTAAGCACCAAGAATCAACGGTAACACATATCTCTGAATGCAATCGGTCTGCAGCTACTCATGTTGTTTTGCTCCGACAGTCTGCTTGAGGATGGCACACACAGGTCAGGCCGTGCAGTGCTTCAACACATACTTCCCCTCGAGGCCCACTCACACCAGAGTAGGTTCAAACACCTGCACTTGTACTTGCCAGGCCACCACACAGCTCGATCTAGGTTAGCCTACCATAGGAATCCTTTCTACCACAGGTAGGCTGGCACTATGTACAGGTGCAACCCCAGGATTGTGTCGGTACACGACAGACTTAGGGAGGCCACACTTGCACAGTTTTGGACTTCATGCACGGCTCGTGCGATATATACTGTGCACTAGACTAATCAAAGACAACCTCGATTATTCTAAACTTCACAATGTCTACGGCCAATTGAACCCTAAATCACCCAACCCCTTAATCCGTACACCCGAACAATTGCATGGCCTCCACTGCAGATCCTGCTGCGAAGCAGCATCACACAAACATTTGTCTTCATCAATCTACAGCAGTTAATACTAATAACACTCTTGCAACCTTCAGCAGAATGATCTGGGATCAAAAGTGTCAAATTGACACAGATCCAGAAGCCTTCAGGCCTTTGGCCTCTCAGCCCCTTTTTTTGAGCTCATTGATGATCGCCCGCGCCTGGGCCTTTGTCAAGGCAAGCTCCGTGACCTGGGCGTACCGCTTCATGGACTTCACAGAGGCCAGAATGCCAGACCCGAAAACCCAATCAAACAGTAAGACAAAAATAGGGCAACCCAGTAGCAAGCTCATGAATCTGTTGGCACAGAGGATCCATTGCTCTTGAGGTCTTCGCAGACTTGAACCTTATAGTGGATTAGGAGTCCGAGCTAGGGGTTATAAGTATTCCAATAGGGAAACTATATACTGAAAGATCAAGGCACTCCTCGGCCTTCTGCAACAGACTCTGCTGATAATCCTCAAGGTCTGTCTTGAGCTGGGAACCCTCGGGCAAGTCCATCAGAAGCTGGGCCAGCTGGCCAATCTCTTTGCGAATCTCAGTACCTTAAAATTTGGCTACAGTCTACAGCCATAATTACTTAGCTTAGTTTTCTTGTAGCAACCGACTCCATCGTCTAAAGCAAGCTACTCCATCGGGAATGCTTGTCCCCATCATTCTTGAAACACTCTTCGATCAGCGGCTTTCTCGGCTGCTTGGAGGACGCGCGGCTGCCAGCAACCGACCGTGCTCCACGGCCACCCGCAGCTGGTCCAGCAGATCCTTACATAACCGGTTAATTTAGGATACTATTCTTATATGGAGTACCTTACGAGATCAGTTTCGGGTCTATCGTATATAGGGAATAGGTACTGATCGGTTGGAGCTATATACAGACCGGGCAGACATTTTAGATCGGGATCTCACAGAGATTTTGACGACAACAACGAGAACAACAGAATAGAAGGGACATAGTCTATAGAGGAAGAATACATAGGTGTGTGTATGCGTATATTCTACAATACATTAAGGACACATGCTTCAATAAGCAGTTGACTCATATAGTTAACTTGGTTTTAGCTTCCAGTTTCAGGGCTTCGGATCTGGTGTGAAGAAAGCTACAGATTGAATTATGATCCATGCCTATTTCAAGTCACAGAACCTGGCAGGGGCATTAAGAAACAAGTCACTCTAGATGGGCTTGTATTGAGGGCTGGCAATTCATGTAGTGCCCAGCTAGAGCTTGATGCGTAACTAACCCTTGGTCCGACGGCTATAGAGAAGTTAGTAAACAATGCTAGCAAGCAAGCAAGGCAAGTAGCAGCAATACAAAATTCAGGGCCATACACCCAGCAATATGTGGTTGATAACACGTACTACATCTGTCTATGCGTAACGAAAACACATCCCACCAGTGTTAATCAGGTCCAGCATACCACTAGCCGCACTAGCCCCACCGTCGACGTGGGCAGCTTTCGCGATCTCGGAGTTGTAGGTGTCGAATGCCCTGAGCACGTCTCCATTCAGGGGGCTGGACTGGGCCTGTCGCTGCAGCTTGTTGACATCGAGGATTGAGGTGAACATGTCGGCAGACGGTCGCGCTCGAACCGACATGGTTTGTTCCACTGACGCTCGGGTCTCATCCACCATTTCCTCTTCCACAGTCACCCAGAACTTAGTCTCGGGCAAGCAGCCCGGAGCATCAGCATCTTCAACACCGCCTCCACGGCTGATGATGGACTCGATTTTCTGCCTTGATATCGGCTAATTAATTTAGAAGTATGAATTTTAAATCATCATATGTATAGTTGAATTACCACAACGCAAATATCCCATCATTCCAGCCACAAACTACCAGAAACTGTATTGGTTGATCAAAACATGAAATCATTGCAGAATCACACTAGTCACTAGTATCACTAGCCACATGGGTGAATGAAAACTGTTAAATCTAGGAGCACATATAGGTTGATTGAAAGCACTGCAGAAACAAGCTAGGCACCCCGAAAGTATTCCAGCAAGGCACTGCGAGTAATTGTACGGTGCATGGATCATATCTTTCACGGCCACCAGGCGACGCCTGCGGCGCCCGGTGGCCGTGCTTTGTCTGCTAGCAGTGACCTGCGCTTCACAAGACTGCAGGTTTTCGCCTGAGGCGATCCACCGCCGCAGGAGCTCAGCTCGCTCCTAAATGTGAGGGCAATAGTCTTCGAAAGCTTTAAATCTCGTGATCCTGTTGCCATATGAAAAGGCCGCCGGACCCAAACACATACAACCATCCGGAAGGTAGTAAGGCTCTGGCTTTTAACAATTAACAAAACTTGAATGCTGAGGTTGATTGCGTGAGAAGCTTTCATCGTTCCATCGGCCAGCAACGACATGTTCGGGCAGCGCTCGGCCACGGTGCCATTGTCGATGAGGCGCTTCTGCATAGGACTCCCAGAGAAGATTAATAGTCTCCCAAAAGCTTTAACTCTAGGCTTGTTTTATCGGGTATATATGCAGCACACACAAGCACCCACATGGTCTCAGACGAGGTTCGAGTCGCATGTACTCACGCTTGTGCGTGGTGGAATTAATCACCACTTCTTCACGAGGAGGCTCAGCAAAGACATGAACTTTGGGCACACCGGAACCCGCGGAACTCGACGGGGGAACATCAAGGGAGTCCGACGCCTTCAGGCGAAGCAAGGGTGGGGCCGACATCTCATTGGCACGAGCAGGAGTAGCAACTGGCTTGGAGCTGCCCTTAGCTCCCTTACCCTTAGGATCCTCCTCCTCTCCATCCTTGGCTGCATCCTCCTCCAGCTCCTGTCCATCATGGAGATTCTCTTCCTCCTCCTTTCCATCCTCCCCAGCTTCATCCTCCTCCAGCTCCTTTCCATCCTCCCCAGCTTCATCCTCCTCCAGCTCCTTCCCATCCTCCTCCTCCTCAGCTGCATCCTCCTCCAGCTCCTGTTCATCCTCCTCACCTTCATGGTTCAGCTCCTGTCCCTCCTCCACCTCCTCATCAGCTCCGTCCTCCCGCTCCTTGATCTCTGCATCCTGCTCGTGATCATCGAAGCTGTTAAGCATCTCCTCAAGCTCACGTTCAATGTCATCGGGCTCACACGAACCCTCCACAGCTGGATCGACCGAAGGAGCTCCAGTGACCTTTGCATCCTTCGGCTTGGCAACAGAGTCGACCAGGTCAGGCAGGATGGCACAGGGCTTGGGGGGCAATGTCAATCCTTTGGCCACGGCTTGCTTCTCCAGGGCAGCCTGATAATTTCGCATGTCCTCCAACGCTTGTAGGAGTTCAGCCACTGGCTGCGTAGACCCAACTTGGGACACCGAGGCCCCCAACCTGAAGCACCGAAGAAAGAGAGAGAGAGAGAGAGAGAGAGCGAGAGCGAGAGCGAGAGCGAGAGCGAGAGCGAGAGAGAGAGAGAAAGAGAAAGAGAGAGCGAGAAAGAGAAAGAGAGAGAGAGAGAGACATAGACAGAGACAAATTAAGATCAGAGAGAAACCAAAAACTGGGTGCTATTTGAATGCATTCCTGTCCCGACAGAGACAGAGACAAACCAAAACCATTTTGCTATTTGAATACTTTCCCTTCATGCAGCCTTGTTAATTATAGAAGGAGGGAGATCGAGAAAAGGGGTGGGAATCGACAGGGTAGGTTATGTGAGCCCATTAACAGTGACTAGTGCAATAGAAGCAACCCATCCATCAACTGGGAGTCCGTCTCCTTCAGGGTTGCCGTGGAATTGCGGCGCTCGACCGCCGACTTCTGAACCCGAAGCTGCTGCCCTGCTCCCTCGAGCGTGCCACAGGACCTGGGGAAATTGAGCCTAGCATACATTCAATGATTATATATGCAAACATGGAGCAAGATTGATACAATGATTAAGCAGCATAGACATATGGTATGCGTCTAGTGGCCACCCACTCGAAAGGGTCTGGGTCTCACAGTTGTCCATTGACGAGCCGTGGCCACCACAATCACCATCATCCGTAGCCTTTGGCGAAACCTTCGCCACAGCAGGCTCCACAGCTTTTCCAGAAGCCTTAGCAGCACCTCGCGCAGTCTTGGCAACCTTGGCCTTTGGCTCCACTCCGCTTCCCGAAACCTCAGCCGGCACAGACGGCTCGACAGTCCTTTTCGGAGCCTTCGCAGTAGGCGTGGAAACCTTGGTTGGCACAGGCTGCCCGGCCTTTGCTGAAACCTTTGGCGCAGCAGGCTCCAAAGCCTTTCCAGCCCTCGGCACAGGCACCGAAGCCTCTGCCGGAACCTTGGGCACAGCAGGCTGCAAAGCCTGTCCGGAAGCCTTTGCAACAGCTACCGAAGCCTTTGTCGTAACCTTGGGCACAGGCACCGAAGCCTTTGTCGAAACCTTGGGCACAGGCACCGAAGCCTTTGCCGAAACCTTGGACACAGCAACCGAAGCCTTTGCCGAAACCTCGGTCGTAGCAGGCTCCACAGCCTTTCCCGAAACCTTGGCCTTAGCAACAGGCTCCACAGACTTTGCAGGGCCTGCAGACTCACTGGCCTTCCTCTTGGATTTCTTGCTAGCCTCAGAACCATCGGGGCCCGCTGGGGCCTCAACAGCAGGCTTGCTAGCCTTCTGCACATCGTACATGCACTGAAGCCCCTCCATATCCACCTGGGTTGCTGGGCAATCCTCGGGTACACTGGCTTCGGTGCTCGGCACCTCAGGGGCTGCAGGCAAAGCTTTGGCTTTGCCCTTGGCCTTGGCCTTTGGCTTCGGCACAAAGGGCATTTCGGCAAGGTTGGATTCCTTTCGCAAGCGAAACATGACTTCAACGGCTTCAAGATAAGAAATCTGTTCATCGTGCATCAACTGATCCAAGGTGATGTCTGACTTGGGAACCAAAGGAGTGTCTCGCGGGAAGGGCTCCTCACCAGCTCTGATCCTGTTCAGCACGCTGCCTTTCTTGAAAGAATTATTCAGCTTCGCATTGGTACTCAATCCACTTGCATCACTACCCGACATCGCGTCCGAAAGGGCAGACAGAAGCCTAGCTCAGGCACAGTTCTTGAGCTCACATGAACTGCAAGCAAGAACGATATGACTGACACCCCGGAAAGAATCAAATGCACATGCAGCCACGACAACACACCTCAAGTGCAGTCAGCAGCAAGGGCAACCAAAAGGGACATAAGACATGCCACCAACTAGCAACTAGCAGCAAACAACAGGAACAACAACAACCACAACAAAAACACCAGCAGCAGCAACAACAACAACAGCAGCAGCAACAACCACAACCGCAACCACAACGGGGAAAGGGGTGCTCACAAAACGGAGCCACAGGCTTGGGAACCACAACAACAACAGCAACAGCAACAAAACCACAACCGCAACGGGGAAAGGGGTGCTCACAAAACGGAGCCACAGGCTTGGGAACCAGAACAACAACAATAACAATAACAACAACAGCAGCAGCAGCAGCAACAACCACAGCCGCAACCACAACAGGGAAAGGGATGCTCACAAAACAGAGCCACAGGATTGGGAGCTACTACAACAACAACCACAGCCGCAACCACAACGGGGAACGGGGTGCTCACAAAACGGAGCCACAGGCTTGGGAACCACAACAACAGCAACAACAACAACAACAACAACAGCAACAGCAGCAACAACAACAACAACAACAACAATTATACGACGACGACGACAACACAAAAGACAGCAACAGTACCAGCCAACCAGTAGATACCAATTGTATAGGATCGACGGACCTATCCTAGTGTATAGAATCACCAACACACCCCGGCACCAGCAAAAGCAACACCACCACAACCAACAACAGCAGCAGCAGTACAATACTGGCTTAAGGAAGACCAGGAGATATTTTACAAACTTCACCAAGATCACGAAAATCACGAAGATCACGAGACAAACAACCACGAACATTCTAAGTTCACGAGCATTTAAGGACATTGGAAACCAGGCAACTTCGACGATATCATGGTTTCACTAGCTATTTCAGGTTTCACTAGCTATTTCAGGATTATCATGCAGAGTGCTTCCTGAACTTCAGAAGTAGCTGCACAGCCATGTTGTGCTTCAAGAGGCAACTAAAGTCGTAAACGGGTCCAGGCCTGCAGGATTTCATTTTAGGAGTGTATATGCATGTAAAAGTTGAAATCACGCGGATCACGTTTTTTACGGTCCTTTTCACGCGGGATAGGGTCCTTTCCACGCGAAATCACGCACGATGCGTCCTGGCCATTAGTGTAGTGCTGAAACTCCAAGATCATAAGAACCATCTTTTGCACCACGGAAGTGATTGACGATCGGCGTTGTGCAAAAAAACAACTAATTAAGCTAGTTCGGACCTACAGGAGCATATGCCACATGCACTGCAATGTAACAATCCTTGCTGTTCTACAGCCCATAGGTCCCATCTAGCCATTCCAGCACTAGATAGGCTTAAATCAGCACAAACAACCCTCACTGTGTACGTTGTCGCTTGCAGGAGCTGCCCAGATCCGCATTGCTCGTCCGTGGCACAACCGCCACCATCTGCAGATCCTCGATCCTCGGCAGAATTTATGATGCGCGCGCGCGCACATCATAAAAGTAAGTAGTTTTCAGGGTTAGGGCACCACACTGCCTGGACTGCTAATTCTACACTTTGGAGTCTTGCAGTTTGGGGACACTAGAAACTCAGGCTTATTGGAAGAGTTCCTTAAGGACCAAATGACCCTTGAAACTCGGGCCCTGTACCCTTATACTATGAGCCATCCCTACATGGTATTTGAACCCTAAACCCTTTTAGGGGTCATTTCATCCTTAAGGTTATAACCGCTAGGGAAAGGTTAGCGAGGCCACCTCAAGATGTAGTTTACTATTTTCATTGCATGATATGCAGTTCTTTTTAATTTATAGCATTTATATATATATATATATGTTTATTTATTTATGTGTGTATATATACATATGTATATATATATACATATATAGACTCACTGTAGATATGTCTATAAAGTATATACTATATATATATAGAAACATGACTCCCTTATTCTGCATGTTCCGAACACATCGAGATCCCAGGAATCTTAGAACTCGAGGCAAAACCCCCAAACAAAGCTGGCGTATGACTAGGTTAAGCCGGATGAGATTACATAGTCGCACCCTATAGTATGTCAAGTAACAGTAAACTGACTGTTGTTTCGGGGTATGAGAAACGAGCTCAGGGCCCAGGCACAGAACAAATCGTAGCGATCGGCACAATATCACATGTACATGCTAGCAGCAATTCGGCCACAACAAGGAACAAGTCGTACACATATTATCACTGGCACAACACCTGTGCAAAGGAAGCACTGAAAAAACTAACACGTAGGCGCAACACGAGGGCCCCAGGCACACAACACATCGTACATGTAAAGACGAAATGAACCCTAAAAGGGTTTAAGGTTCATAAACCATATAGGGATTTATAGTATAAGGGTATAGGGCCATTACTTTTAAGGGTCTTTTCGTCCTTATAAGGCGTTAAATTAGCAGTAGCTGGAACACTTGGCTACCTACTATCGGGTCCAAGCAGGGAACCAATCTTACATGTTAGCACTGGTGCAATGCGTACAATATACATCTGTCCGTACCAGCATGCACTGTGCATCCCACATGCACAGGCATTTCAGGGAGACGGTGACACAAAGCGCTTCAAGGTGATAATATGATCTTGAGGACTCAGTGTGGTTTCTTAACTTTGAGGCAGCCACATGGCTTGATATGTCGCCTTTGATTGAGCGGACGTGACATTAACTGTAGACTTGCCTTGCACGGAACCTCAACTATCTTAAACCCATCGGTGCTGGTCTGCAAAATGCCAATGTAGACTCAATATGATGGTAATCATCGGCTACCACAGAAATAGCCTAGACCCCAAAGCCTACACCCGGACCCCCGAACGTTTCAAGGGCTCGGTGCCACAACACACCCGGCACATTCCTCGCTAGTTGTCCAGGCACATATAAGGTTCCCCGGTGACCGTACATTGGTGCCCCGGTGACCGCCCCCATTTTCCTGGGCACCAAAACCAGCTGACGCTCATGATGCTTCACGCCTGGGGCCGGCAGGACCCGGCTGATGCTCATGATGCTCGCTTCTGGCGGGGGCTAGTTGCTTACACTCTTCGACTTGGGGTGCGCGCCGACCCAGCTGATGCTCATGATGCTCGCTTCTGGTGGGGGCTAGTTGCTTACACTCTTCGACTTGGGGTGCGCGCCGACCCAGCTGATGCTCATGATGCTCGCTTCTGGTGGGCGCAGTTTGCTTACTTTCGTAAATGTGGCTTGGTTGATAGCACCCAAAACCCAGAACCGACCTGAAGATTATTCATGAATTGCAAGATCCGATCGAAACCCTGCATGGTGATAAGCAGATCCAAGCTCCAATCCGAACTTGAAAAAACCATGGAACCACTCCCTGACCCCACCTCCAGATCCAGCGGACATTCTTGAGGATAGTGGTTGATGGCGACTGGTGCATGATGATGATCTGATTAACAAACTTGCTGTTGGTGATGACAATGTTGGTAGTGGCGGTACATGCATGGTGTTTGTACAACCTATGGTGCATGAGTATGGTGCTGATGACGGCATTGATTGCTGGTGACTCTGATGGTGCTGAATGTGAAAGGAATGATGGTTCAGGGTGAGGAAGGTTACAGCTACAGGGGCCAGTGTCAGAGTGTCAGATGTGATGTCAGGCTGTGGAACCCTCTAAACATCAAGCCTCCCTGTATAACTTTGAAATACTAACTAAACCGTATCTTCCCTTCAGGCAGAGAGTTCTTGGGGGGGGGGTTGCATCGGGGCTTACGAAATTGAGCTGAAGGCTGAAGGCTTGTAAAGCCAGCAAACATTAAACCCTAAAGCCTCGGACTGTAGCACCTGGGTTTAGGGTTTAGGAGCAAACATTAAACCCTAAAGCCTCGGACTGTAGCACCTGGGTTTAGGGTTTAGGGCTCGAGCTTAAGTGTTTGGGACCTATATTGTGGTTGGCAGCAGACTGCCAAACCAACCACTGGTAAGCCCAGAAAGCCCTAAAACCCTATGTATATACATAAATATATATGCAAAGCTTTATATCCCTATACAAAGCCCTTTAAACAGCCCTGTACAACACCGTATGACGAACAGCAAACGATGGCAACACCCGGAGCCTGTAGTTCACAACACCGGCAAGCAATGAATCCACTTAGTGTTGAAACATGCTGAAACTATATTTGTCTCTTAGGCACTATGTAGAAGTCGGTAGTTCAACCGAAGAGGTCATGTACAACAGCCCGGTGTTGTAGAGCCCGACCTAGCTATGCCAACAAATTTTATTGTTACCCCAAATCGAACAAGCAACCTCGATCTAATTAACCCAGCACCAATCATGCAAGGTACATTGCGCGATAACCGCAAGCCGCTGAGCCGCATATACATACACTTTACTTCAGACTTCAGATAGCAGAACTGCACAATATCGCATGCATAGCCCTCATATAGCACCACTTGTTACATTGTTGATAGAAGCATCGTCACCAACCAAAACCCCCATACTTCCCAGTCAAACCTGATACGTTGCAATATGAAGGAGTCAAACTTTGTGGGGCATCGCTGCAATTTAGTCCGCCGTTGATTTCGAAAATGGAAAGAACCACTACAGCTACACAAAGTCAATCTCGTAGGATAATTCAATAATTATGCAGCTAAACCCTTAAACCCTAAACCCTAAAGCAGCAAGGCCTATCCTCGACCCAGACCCTGCTAAAGATTGGCTGAGACCTCGACCCAGACCCTGCGAAAGCTTGACTGAGACATCTAGAAGGCTGCTTTAAATCTCCAAACAAGGCTATAGGGGAACAACCTCCAATACTAACCTGAAGCCTTCAGCTAATTTGCCTTCACATCGGATATGAACATTACACTAGCAGTTTTCTGTGGGAATGCGAAAGCCAAGCCCAGGCCATGACCATCACGAGATACAAATAATTACGAAACCTGAAAGGCCCTAACTACCCTTCCCCGAGCTGTGTACAAGCGAGAGTCTTGCGAAGACGAAGCAGCAGTGCAGCCTCATTCGATTCAGCTGAGGCATGACTATGTTCTGGCTTTCACTGCGCTTGTCCGATACACTACGTGCACGCAGGCAGATTCAGCAAACTCACACACAGAGCTGCAGTCAAGCCACCCATTGGCCCGGAGCACGCATGTGTTTGCAGAATAGGAGGTACGACACAACATCCGGGAGGTTTGCCTGAGTTCACACGTTTTGGTCAGAATCTAATGCAACCACGCAGACGACGAGAGAATACTCACAGCTCAAGTTCAGTTCAGGTACATCCTCGAACAGATCCCCAAAATCAAATTTTGTTGTTGGCTCCGAGGGGAGAGTGGCATCAAAGAGCTCGAAATCAGATTTCCCCATATTCACAGACACCATCATCTTCGGACCAGGAAGCTCGCTGGCCTCCTTGGCATGATCGCAATATACCCGGTATTGGCATCTATTAGCAGATATCAGAACAGATGTTCAGGAAGTCTAAAGAAGAGTAGTCCAGCACTCTGCCAAAGTTCCCCTCGAGCAGCATGAAACAGCTGTGCCATTTTGTTTCCAAACTGCGCAGGATACTTCCTCAGTACACAACACATGCAAACACACACGCTAACACACACACACACTCTCACACTCGCACACACGCGCACACACACACACACGTGTACCTATAGAGTCCAAACATGCAAAACATAGGAGAAGACGTAGACTTAATGCCTATAACACATCTGACAATAGCATATCCAAGGCAAGGAACTGGCTGTCTCGCAAGGCTGTCCGACACCCAGTGACCCGAAGTTTGCCCACCCGAGCATCCCATTTTCGGTTTGTCAAATTGCTTGGACCCAGAAGCTTCCTTTGTCCTGCAGACATAAAGCCCCCCTCTTGTACAAGACCATGCAGGAGCATCTGATCGTTCGACCATGCAACATGGCGCTTCGCCGTCAAAGCACCATAGTTGCCCATGTACCAGAATCCCTTGAATACCTTGGTTCAGGAGGTAACTTTTACATCTTGCACGTTAACCGTGCCAATTTGAAAGGAATGAGCAGCAGGCATGCATATGAAACAACACCAGGAGACACGAACCCTTTCAAGAAGCCAGGCCCAACGAGGGTGGTCCTCTAGGCACGAGCCACCAGGTTGCTCGAGGAACCATCGTACCTTCCTCGCACTGCAAACCAAAATCATGATTACAACCCGGGAAAGGAGAATGTTGCCCTGGCCGACGAAGTGGTAGCCCTCATTTCCCAGGGGGTTTATGATCGAACGGCCTGATGAGGCTCGGGTCCTTGGTTCAGACTAGATGACTAGATTGACAAAGGTATCGTCCCACACACACACACACAAATAAAGCAATCGGAATGTCACTTAATTGAAGCAAGTCTCATGAATGAGAAACTCTTGCAGCAGAGGGCTATGATACAGGTACCACCCTCTTTCAAGTTCATAACCTCATTCAGCGCAGCAGAAAACCCTGCAGACCCGAGAAGATCCATGCCAATTGGGTTGTAATCGATGTCGATGGAGACACCAACCGCTCCTCCCTGCATCCAAGCAAGAACCACTTTGAAGCAAGCAGCTGCTAGCTGATGCTACAGCGAAGCACTCATAGAATCTAACAGAGGCCAGGCACATCCTTCAACGCTCCACTGACATGCCCTGTGCCAGCAAACAGTTCGACAAAGTCGTTGTCCTGCTATTTTGCAAAAGTCACATTGCCAACTTTTACACATGCTGTAAAAGCATGCCCTGCAGTTTCATGAAAACACTGAACATGCATGAGGAATCTGTCCTGCTCGTGCGTGATTCTATCATTGAAGGTCAGCAAAAGGCAAACAAGCACAACAAAGGGCGGACAGCCCCATTTTTGCAGTTCGGCCACCACCATGATGAAGGAGCCTTTACTTAATGCAAAAGCTTACACCTATAGCAATCATTTGTACACAAGACTCAACCACCTACAGCCCAGACTCATCGTTCAGACCGAAACCTGTGTTCCACAGAACATCCTACTCTAGTCATATATTGTCCACCATACTACTCTAAATAAGGTGAGACATGGATGACTCCAAGTTACTGAGGATCTTGAAGCCAGAAGCACAAGCACCATGACATCAGCATGCACGTAGCAGAACGCACACAGTGAGTTGTATAAGCTCACAGTTAACTTGATGACACACTCTTTTCAACTCACGTACGTGCCTGCAACAGTCGGATTCACCGAATTTTAAATGTGGTTCAGACCACAGCGTGCGATCAAATTTCTGAAACACACCTCAAAATCAATCCTGCGCTTCCTTACGCTTGCCCCTGGTTCCCATGGGTGGGATAAACCGCCGACGGACCATCTCATCCAAGGGCAGACCGATAATGAAATCCGCTCGCTCCGCGCTGAGGCCCCAAAGACGGTTGGCTTCCTTTAAGGAAACACTCGGGTCCTCAGTACGAACCTTTCGAACGAAAGCCCACCTCGCTTCAGCGAGCTTTCCAGGCTGATACGAACATCCTTCGAAGGATACTGGGATTTTCGAAGCTTTCGGATTCTTGGGCACTTTGGGAACCTTGGCCTGCTTGGGCTTTTTGGGCCCCTCAGACTCTTTGGCGGGCTCTTCGTCTTCGGGCCCCCCATGATGCAGATTGCTCTTAGGCTCATCACCGCCATCACCAGCACCCTCGTCCTCACTCTCCCCAAACCCAGCGTAGTTCTTCCACCTCGATCCATTCATGAGAGAATTAACAAACCTGAACCAAGCTAGAGCTCTATCTACGTTCGAGCACAGCCCTCAAGTAATGACGAGCATCTGCGAGGTGGGCAAGATTGGACGTGCATCCCCGGAGTCCAATGCACGAAGGCTGGCCAGCACCTGGGCAATAACAGCATCCCATGTGTTGAGTTGCACGGTACGTTCATGCATTGGCTCTGACAGGGCACGTTTATATTGCAACTCAAGTGCACTATCAGGTAGCACAGCTTTGTTCACCATGTCTTCATCTGATTTGCGTAGCCGCTGTTGCTTCAACTTCTGGAAGATCTCGTTGACACGGGAAGGACGAGATTCAACATCCGGAGCTGGATCGATAGAGAGCTTGGTCTTCAAGGACATGACAAGCTTCCTGAATGGTACTTATATTCATGCTTTAATTCCATCTCACCGAAGAATAGCATACTTAAGTAGTGAATGTTTTGATTCCGAAAGCTACTATGAATGTGCTAGGCCAGTATCTCAATTCCAGAATCACCAAGCCGACGAACAGCTTGACCTGGATTGGGTGGAGTGAGCTCGCCCTCCCAGGTTCGTTTCGACGCAACTCCAACCTGAGATGCAGCGAGGAGTTGGACAAGAAACCCATCGAGTACATCTTCGTACCCGTGTTTAAACACAAGGGTCTACAGCTTGTAACAGTTCATGTCTAGTACAGTCTAAGAACTACTTGACATGATGAGCCCTCCGAGCTTATGCGATGCAAGGGGTGTGGACATTAAGCTGCCGAAAAGCAGGCGTGCACAGTGACTCGGAGCTTGTCAAGGACTCCAGGGCACTGGCCTCGTCCCAGACTTCAGTACCAGTACCATCCTGACTCATCTCATCGTCACTCTCGCCAGAGGAAGCCTGGGATGCAGAGCATTCCTACATCGATAGGTTTACTGCAGGGGGTGACTACTGGGATGGCTTTGATCGATTTGTCAGAAGCTAAGAAGCATCGTCAGCCCCTTCAATAGCCGGGAGATACTCCTGAAGCTCAGCCTTGAGCTCTTGCAGTGCTTTGTTGCGGCTTGTTTTCGCCCTGCGGCACAACCTCTTGAACTTTGTTGCCTGGGTTCCACACATACGTAGCAAGACGCACACTACCCACCCTCGCACACTTATACTATGTCGTTGTACTCATGCACAAATAAGGTAGCAACCGTTTTCCTCATAGCCTGGGCATTTCTCAGTGCCCAATCTTGCACCGATTCGGCATGCACGGAGATTCCTCTTGGGCAAAGTTTATCCTCGTCGTACCAGTACTTCAAGGCATCGCATATGACATATGCAGAGAGCCGACGGGTTGTGGGACCAGCGCCACGAATGACAGCAGCTACAGCCTCAACTCCAGTATAACGGTTCAACATATGGTAACAGTACCATGTCTAGGCCCTGTAGTGAGGATGCAATATCATGCAATCATATCCTCGATCCAAGGCACACGTGGATTCGACAAAATGTCTTTCCGCGTGACTTGTTTCTTGTTCTTCAGGAGTCGGCCTGTGCGGTCGATCAAGAGGTTAAATCCGACCTCACGACATCGACCAGCTGATTAACTCGCATTGGTAGTGTGGAAACACCACATACAATCAGAAACATGCCAAGCAGCATCATGAAGCTTCGGTTCCTTTCGGAATTCATCAGCCAAAGCTCGTGCATCGCTCGAAACTTCTATCACCATCTTTCCGGACTACACGAAGCAGCAGGAGCCAAAACAACACTGGATAACACCACATATATGGCATCATTGTTGGAATTCGACAGTCAGCTGGTCATGCAAATTAAAATGCAGAGCAGTGCAGAATATCTGAGAAGCCCTCGCAAGAACAGCTGCATGGGAGGTCGCACCTGCGTAGAGATTCTGAAGTTTGCTGCGGTAGGGGGCCTGCAGCATGTTGAAATGGATTGTTTACTGCTCGTATAAGAAGCGCTTTCACCACTTCCCCACAGCAGCAGCATTATGTCCCAGCCTTCCATGTCGCCATTCTGCAACATCGCCATCGTTCAAGTTCGAAACAGAAGCACCTTACCTTCCTGAACACCAAAATTGTCATGCAGCCCTCATCTGCGTGTGAACATGTGGTCGTTTCTTGAGTGTCTTGTGAAGCTGCCGCTCTTAAGCAATTAGGACCCGCACGTGACGAAGTAGACTACCCTACACCTCGAACTGCATTGCTTGCCGGCATCCAGATCGCAGCTCAGCCTCAGGCAAAATTAACCTGTTTGGGCGGAGAGTTGTAATGAAGATGTCTAATGCAAATTAAGACTGGAACCCTAAACCTGGTAATCCTAAAGCAGGACTTTATACAGGGCACCTGGGGCTTCGAGACTGGAGAAGCTTGGGTTTAGGGCCTTAGGGTCAGGGAGATTCAGTTTAAGATTATGCAGCTGCACCAACGAATCAATCCTATAGACTTGTTAGTAATCCTGTTGCAAGATCCAAAGGTATCTGTGCAGAATGTCAGGGTCGTAACGTCCTGGTTATCTGAAGCCTCTCGTTCAAGCCCAAGTGATCTAGTGGATTTGACGAGTTTAGGTTTTCAATTTCCCAATATTTTTCTGTCTCTCCCTCCCTGCTTCTCCTTCCCTCCCTCCCTCGCTCGCTCGCTCTCTCTCTCTCTCTCTCGCTCTCTCTCTATCTCTGAAACTCTCTCTCTCTCTCTCTCTCTCTCGCTCTCTCTCTATCTCTGAAACTCTCTCTCTCTCTCTTCCTCACTCTCTCTCGCTCTCTATCTCTCTCTCTCTCTCTCTCTCGCAAGCTCTATCTCTCTGATCTTAAGCAGAACCAGCGTATTCGAGCAGCACTTCTCCCTCTATATAGTTTTAGTCTCACATAACATACATACATACATACATATATATATGTACATAATACATAGCTTGTCCTTCGAAGTATGATTGTAAAATCACGTGTGAATATAATCATATATATACATACATACACATATATGTGTATGTGTGTATGTACGAATGTATGTATGCATGTACGTACATATCTCTCACAATGCTGCTATATATATATGTATAACAGTATAGTAGAGCAAGCTTTATGTATCGCAGGCAAGCAAGCACTAGCTGCCCTAGCTAGCTCTCCAATGTCTGTTGAATATTGAACGACCCCTTACCCCTATATGTGATGGCAGCAGTACGGCTGCATACTATTTCTACTTCGACAGCGGGAGCTACGACGACACCGACGACCAAAACGACCGCGATTACGACTGACACCCACAACGACATCGACGACTACTGCGACTGTTAAACGAACAAGAACCCTGACGAAGATTGTATATGCTGATGATGTGCTGGAAATGATAAAGGAAACAGTGTTGCTTCTTGCTTGTGGTGGTGGTTGTGGCGGCCGTGGCTGCGATGCCGGAAGTGACAATATACAGTGCCAATTATGGTATTTGGACGACGACAAGATTGATGGCTTTTCAGGATCGCAGAGGATCCTTGCAGCGTTGAGCAGCCAGCTGTGGCTGTTCGCAACCCCTTTACTTCACGATACTGGTCCGATCGTCTGCCAGGTTTATGGTTCGATCCACGATTCAATATAGGTTCATAGCCTTGCCACACGTTGTTGTTAAGGCTAATCCAGATATGGTACTCAGCTCCGTATCGTCAGCTTCAGTTATTTGTCGAGTTTCTTGGTTGAACTAGTCAGGGTACCGCACTCACTCAAAGGCTCGCGTGCTGTGCATGCTCTAAAAAAACTGTCACAAAGTCTACACATCCTGCCTAGACTCGCCACTTGCACACAATTACAAATAGCCTCAGGTCCAAATGACAAAAGTACCTTAATATATAGGCCATTTTAAACATACCCTATAATAAAGGCCTTTGAGAATAGTATCATTGCTTGGTTTTGAGGGACATGTGGTCCCCATGGTTGTGTAAATGTTTACGTGTATGTACACGCATCGTATGACCAGCACTGTTGTTTTCGTCATGTTTCGTCCAACATTGGCAACATTTGGCAACAGCACCCGGAGACAAAGAGTAAGTGATTCGGGAACAACTCACCCCTTTGTTGTTGTTTCGTTCCTCATTGTTCCTCGCGAAGCAACCGCCGCCCGCCTTGGTTGTTGCTCGTTAATCGTTGTTGTTGCTTGATCCCTCCGGCCACGTTCGTGCAGCCGTAGTAGTCGTCGTCGCCGTAGTCGTGCCCAACGCGCCGCCTGCTGTGCGAGATGCTGCTTCCCGTGCTTGGGCCAGACGTTGGTGGGCCATTTTGGCAGTGTCGGTGCAGCACACTGTCACTGGCACCGCCTTGGGGGAAGCGTGGCCAGCACCACCCGATGCGAGCCAGCTTTCGGGGAGCGGGCACTCGACAGCAGATCATGTAGGGCAGAGCCGCTTGCCGCTCTGCTAGACCTGCGCCAGTCGCGGCCTCCTGCCGTCAACCTTTGACTTTGAAGTCGTGCAAGAGCAAAAGAGGTGCGAAAAAAAAACAAAAAGCAGAGGAGTCGGAGCAGGAGCAAGAGCAGGTGCAGGGGGTGTGGGAGGAGCCGGGTCATGCAACCGCTATCCCAGGTTCCAATTAAAAAACCTCTGACGCAGAAAGAGCCAGCCGTGACTAGCAGTGCGGAATAATGGTGGCAAGATGCGCCCCAAAACATCAACAATCGAAGCTACATGTTCGTAGCCAAAAAGTTTTTTCCCGAACGACCACATTCAAACATGTCATTGGTTCCATTAGATGGGGCAAAGCGTCCGACAAAGTTATTCAATACGAAAGGTGGCATGTTCTTGGCAGATGAAAGCAACTCCAAACCTGTTTTTTCAGCTGATTTCGAATACGTACGAAGAACCACAAGCCAGGATTAACATGTACCATCAGTGCTCGGATTATAACCGCAAGATCGGGGATAAAACAAGGCTGCCATCAGTGCTCGGATTATGACCGCAAGAATCGGTGATAAAGCAAGGCTGCCCACGCTCTTTGTTTTCATTCGGTATTAATCTTTGCCGTCTTTGCCATGCTTCAAAACAGAGCGATTGAAGTCAAGCCTACAGCCACCATCCTCGCGTATTTTGTCAGGCACCGCCGCCACAGCCGAGCTTCTTGGCGCATTTTGCCCGGCCCAGCTGCTGGCTCAGCAACTGAAGTGAAATGTGTCCCGACTCAGGCACCGAATTCCTTGGGTCCTTATTCGAGCAAACGTCCCTCCTATAATTTGAGGGAGCTTTGTTGTTTCACAGGCATGCAGTTATTTGGCGGTTGTCGCTTCGGAAGCTGTTCCAAACTGATTTCTTTTGCATCATATTGCACGAGCCAGGGCCCCAGACTGGTGGTCAGATGTTGTTATGTGTATGCTGTTTCCAACGGTGACTTTCAGGACCTCGGTGATTGCTGCTACCACCCGTGCTTGAAGATATGTGGTTGGCAGTTACTGTTCCTTCACGTTTTCCCAGTGGCACTATTTCTGCGCACGTCAGCAGGTTTCCCCGGTGTCATTGGGATTTGCATGTGTTTCAGCCAGTGACTTGTCATTGTCATTTACAAGCGCGATCGATGCTTTCTGCCGGCTCATCAATCAGCTCAGCTTCTTAGCCATTTTTTCCCGAAGAGGCATGCAATGTGCAGCGTGGAAGGCCCCGTTACACGCCGCATCCAACGGTTTCGACCCTGCAAGCTAGGAGTGCCGTTTCGGGGTGCTAAAATCACAGGACATGCTAAATGCAGCTCCCCGAGTTCATAAGCCGACCATCAGCGAGCTTGAAACATCACTTCGAGGGCAACATTTCAGCCCAGAATCGACAGTAGTTTGTGGGGTTTGCTGCTAGCGCGAGCTTGGCGGGAATAGGCGCATTCCGGGATGTGGATGGCGCCACCCGTGCGGCACCCCCGAGAAGGCAGAGAAGGTGCGGTGCCTTGAGGGGCACCGCCTACAGACATGGCTGGCGACAGCGCGGATTCTTGGACCTGTGTTTGTTCATGCTCTTAGGCCGGTGTTGTATGTTTGTCGTGAGACTGTTCCATTATGTGCACGGTAGCTATGTCACTCAGTAACCTTGAACTGTTTTCGTTACTGATCCACATATCCAGGCAAAGATGTCCCTAATGCTATGTGCATTGTATGGGGGGCCCTGGTATGGGTGTTGGCTCTTTTTTTATGATCCAATCCAGTGTTTCTGAAATCCTAATGTGTCGCGGCATTTGTCGGTCTGGACGTGATACCATGTTATCACGTATTACTTGCTGGACTTGCTTGCTAAGGAGCCACCGAAGGAGCCGCCAAAGGAGGAAAAGAAAAAGGAAAAAGATAAGGATAAAGATAAGGACAAAGAAAAGAAAAAACACAAAGTCGTGGCCTCGGCATCACCCCATATTATCACAGCTGGGGTGCATGTAAGTAGCAGCTTCCTTGTTGACACTTGCGTTGCTTCTGATAGTAGCAAGCTAAGACAAGTTTCGTCCGCGGTGGTTGAACATGGCTGAACCGTTTGAGCCTCAGACCTTTTTCCCAAACCTTGGAACGCCGTCGCACCCACAGTGATAAATAGAGTTCGGAAAGAAGCATCATTTTCCGGGCATGGCAGGCTTTCAGAGGCGTCGATGGAAGGATTTCAGAATTTGTTTACTGTGTTGGTGTGTTTTCCGTGACATCAGGAGAAGGACAAGCAGAAGGAGGGCAAAAAGGACGTTTTGTTTGCTGCATGCTTTGAGGTTCTAGTCTAGGATCGCCCATACACCCTCAATGACAGATTACTTTGCCGATTGTAGGTTCAGTTAAAATCAAAACTGAGGGAAGGTTCGAACTGTGGAGATTCCGGCCATATTCTTCAAGAAAGTACGGGAACAACAACGTATATAGCTATATATATATATACATAGCATTATGTTATGTCTTAGATTTTATAGCCAAATATTATACATATTGTGTTTCTACATTGTGTACTGTATATAGTACGTTACTTATGTATTTATATCGTGTGTATGTACGTATATACGTATGCACATAGGTATAAACACATACACATTCAGAGACACACACGCGCATACATATATATATATATATATATATGTATATACATATACACGTGTATACACACACACATATATATATATATATATATGCACTCACAAACTCACTTAACTATAAACATACTTGTATACATATACATCTGCAGAGGTTTGTGCAGATGTGTATATATATATACACACATTTATACATATAATTATATGCGCATGCATGCGACGTTTTGCGTTTTTGTCTGTGCATGTGCATTCTGTTGTCCCGATTGTTCCCATTGGGGAGTTTGTGCAGCTCCGGGCTGCATGAGCCTGTTGAAGGTTTTCAGGATCTGTCGTGTCCAGTCTCAGGTTGAACTAAGTTGGAAGTTTGCAAAGCTTTACAGCATAGCACAGGCTCCGAGGAATCTCGGTATACTTATGGGTGACCTATAGATAGCCCAGGGCCCCTACTTAATAACGAATATACATTGATTTATCGAGGCCTGCAAAATTCTTGATTTGAGGGATATTCTTTATTATCAAGGATTTTGCCTTGAGTTACAGCGGCCTTGGTGCTTTTTTTGAGGTATGTTACATTCCTGAATTAAGGGGTATTTGGTGGGGGAGGAGAAGAAGCGCAAAAGCGCTGAACCGGGAGACAAGCCTGATGCGGAGCCAGCCAAGCGCCGCAAAGACGAGCCCCTCGTCGGCAGGTTAGCATAACGACAGTTAGTTTTCATGTCGCCTTATAGTCGCCATATAACTATAGTTAGTATGTCCCAAGACGTTGTTCTTGTTCTTGAGGCCCCCATATTAGGCAGATGAGTTGTTCTGCGTACGGTTTCTCGTTAAGGGGCCAGCTTTAGCACAGAAAACCAACCACGGATTCTCATACCCCAGCCTGGATCCTTCGCCAACATGCCTTGGGATGCTTTGGCCTTAGGCTCAGGAGCTGGTTGTTAGCATCAGCACTGACTGATGCAAACAGCAAAATATACCGATACCGAAAGTTTTTTTAGGTGCGCATCCGCGTTCTGGAAACCCATATACTCAAGACACATAAACATATTGCAAAGGGCAGCAACAGTTGCCGGATTATGGTAATCAGAAAGCGATTAAATCAAGATTGTCAAAGTCAGCAGGCATATGAGAACAGTATGAATTGAGATGGGCCCTGATACCGATGCATCAAATAGTGACTTTTGTAGTGGATCACTACCTTACGCACCACCTAACGCAACGAACGAGCATTGTACCATAAAGCTTGATGTAGACACGTGATAGACGAGCATACAGCCAACCTTTTCCATTACGCCAAGAAAGTAACATGAAGCATGATATCTATGAGCATATCGTATTTCATAGCTTGATTTGCAACCACACCGTACGGAGACAATGCAGCATACAGGAAACATACAGGCGCTCGATTTTGATGATGATCCATAAACAGTTTTCTAAGTTTCCAATGCTTCGGCGTTGTCCGTGTGACACCACAATGACACATGCCAGTTTAAATGTTGATGTTGTTCACATAGCCTCTCGAAATCATCAAGAGTTTGAGAATCGTGTAACACAACCATGCAGTAGTGAACAGTCGATATGAGATAAATTTTTGACAACAAAGTGTAGTAATAAATGTGTAATTTCTGCTATCAGCCTCTTTAGTAGGATCACCCGTCCACGCAGGGATGCCGAGATCATTGACGTTGAGGTCAAGGACATGTCCTTCCCCGCCTTCCCCAGTACCAGTTTTGACCAGATTCGGGGCATGTGAGGGCCCTGGCGATTAAAGGGGGTGTCTGTTTGAGCCCGAGAGAAAATAGTTGCGAAAGTGGCAGTCGAGGCCACTTTTGCCCGCATTTCCTTGTAAAGCAGCAGCACGTCCTTCCACAAGATTGCAGAAGTTCCGACACATTGCTAGGGAAGTTCTGAATCGGCGAGCCGTGTCCGTTGGACTGGCACTGGGACTGATAAATCTTGTATGCGTGCGCGCGCACACACACACACGCGCGCGCAGACACCCCGACCCTCTCTCTTTCTCTCTCTCGCTCTCTCTCTCTCTCTCTCTCCCTCCCTCCCTTCCTCCCTTGCTCTCTCTCTCTCTCTCTCTTTCTCCCTCTCTCTCTCTCTCTCTCGCTCTCCCTCCCTCCCTCCCATTCTCTCTCTCTCTCTCTCTCTCTCTCGCGCTCGTTCTCTCTCTTTGCCTGCCCCTTTGATAACCTTGCATTTCTTGTGTGTATATAGGTACCAGGTGCTGATCCCAGTGCTCACGAAATCCCGAAACACCAAATAAGTCGTAAAAGGGTAGCAGGTAGCATCAAGCCCGGCTCTCGAAGGATCCGAAGACTAAAGATGACAAGGCGCAAAGCTCGGATGGTAGGCCTTGTTATATAAAAACATAAACGATATTCATAAAATTATTAACAACAATAATAACAATAGTTGTCGTAACAGTACTAACAGTAAAAACAATAACAATAAAACTGCTACCAGTTGTGGCTTCGAAAGGGCTTGTTTAGTGCTAGTCTGCAGGGTGGGGAGGAAGAGTCCGGGGTGCCATTTGGCTTCGGTGGACCAACGGTTCGGTTCGCAGAAAGGCAGATACGAGTCCGTGTGGTCAAACCGTATAGGGTTTAGGGTGAAAGGGTTTAGGGTTCATCGGGCTTTCCCGGAAGTATTGCAGCTTCGTATCGACTGGACAAGATAGTGTGATAGCCATGCGAACATGGCAACATCTCGAGCGTAAGCTCGTCTGAGGCCCTCAGCAAGGATGGCGGCGCAAAGCCGAGCAAGGAAGAAGTGGTTCCCCTCAAGCCCAAGCAGAAGGAGAAGGCACGACCCAGAAGACTCCATAGCCGCGCCAAGCGCATCACATGACGCTTCTATGAGTACAAAAGGGGTATGTTCTGAACTCCCTAAACCCTACACCTAAACTCTAAACCCTAAACCCTCTAGCTAGGTCTCGCTGCTTCCCGCTCGAGCTTCGGACACTTGGGTCACTGCGGGGTGTGGTTACTTCGGTTGGGCCAGTGGGATTGACTGGTGGTGAATCCCCTTCGCTCAGTAGTGTCCCAATCCCTCAACCATAGTGGTAGTCTGGAGGCGCACGGCTAAAAGACACGAGGGTTCCAAAAAAAACCTTCTTAACCCACAGCCGCAAGAACCTGGCAAGCGCCTGCATCGGAGCCTGCTGCGAGCCCAGGAGCAGAAAAAAGACAAGAAAACAGCTAAGGACACCAAGGACGTTCCTGTGAAAACCATCCTGGCAGAGTCGCAGCACTCCCGTGACAGACTTGTTAGCAAAAGAGGTATTGCTGCCTGCCGGGCTTGGTGAATTTCCTTTGTTTTTTGGAATTCCTTCCGCAGCTGTACCCACGGGTAGGAAAGATCCTCGGACCCATGGTGCCAGGCAGCCATGCGGTCATCACCGGGAACTGCACAGGGAACCGCGCATGTGGCCTCATGGTCGCCTGTGATCCAAACGCGGCGACTCCTATCCCCTACGCGCTCTCCTCTTCGCCATGCGAGGAAGCCGATCCAGTTTGCGCCATCGTGGCAGCAGATGGTCCGTTCATCTGCAGCCTCAGTGGCATCCCTGCCTAACGGAGCTATTTGCTTCCCTTTGCAGACAAGCATTTCGGAAGGCAAGATGGCCTCGCCCACCATGTCCACCACGACGACCACGGGTAGCACGGAGGCGAGCACCCCACAGGCCGGAGGATCGACCTTGCTGGGGAAGGGCGGACCTGCAACACCCTCCACCAGGTCGAGTCGGGGTTCAATGGTACCACTTAACATTCCCATCGCGACAGCAGTGCAAACACAGCCGGGCCCACCGGTGCAGTCCGCCAGAGGTGCCGAGGTGCAATCGCAGCGGGGGCCTCCGGCACAGTTCAGGTCGCCGGCATTGAGTTTCCGGGAGATCAGGCCGCGCAGGTCAGCCTCAATCGGACCGCTACGCTCGCCACTCACCTGTCCCAAGTCTCCTATCACCTCACCACGACCGACACCTGCGTTGGTCCTGACGGAGGCTATGGCGCACTCGAGGTCTTTGCGAGTAGGCGGGCCTGTGGGGAGACAGGGTGCTTTCTCATGTAAATCTATGGTTTGCTGACACTTCCCTTATCCATGTTTGCATGAAGTTGTAGGAACTCTTTGCCCTCAAGGTGTTGGCAGCAGAGGGCTGGGCACGCCATCTGTGCACAACTCGGGGCAGCTTGTGCGAATGGCGAGCACTGCCGAGACTCGAGAAGTAGCATCGCCCGTATCGGGGGGCAGTGTGCAAATGCCGCTTCCTCAGAGTTGACAGAGATCTCCGATCAGCGAGGCATGTTGATTTCCGGCCTTAGCCATCAGCACACATGAGTGGTTTGTTGAACATCCCCTGCGGATTGGATTCTGCAAAATCGCCAGTTAAGGTCTGTAGCGACACCCCAGGGACGATCCACACCAGCCCTGGACGGTATGGAGGCATGGGCATGGGTGGAGCCAGTTCGTGTCGCGAAATACTGCCTTGTCACCCCGACATGCAGTTCCGACCAGGAAGACCCCGGTTAGGGAGAGAGGGTTCTTCTGGTCGAACGCTGAGTGGAGGCGGCGCTCCTGCGTCTTGTGCAAGCTGACACGTCTCTGAAGAAACTCGGCATTCGGCGGCTGTCCTCGGGGTTGTGTCTCGGCTGCACAACATCTTCGACTAACATCTTGTGGGGTCCTGTTGAAAACGCTGTACTACTGTACGACTACTACTGCTGCTGCTGCTACTACTGCTACTACGACTACGACTACGACGACGACGACTACTACTGCCGCTACCACTACGACTACGACTACCACTATCACGACGACTAGGACGACGACGACTACTACGAAGAAGTCGCACTAGTAGAAGTTGTAGCAGCAGCTGATTGGAATGGGGTATGAAATGACAAGTACTTGGAGCCACTCATGCCCAAAAAAACCTATACTGCCCCCATAGATGTCTTTCAAAATAACCTTCGAATTCATTACCTCTATAGGCACCCTTATGAAAGATCTCTTATGGTAACCCTTGTAGAAGCCCAAAGGTACGTTATCGATGGTCGCCGCGTGCGCTTAGCCTGGGGTGCGAAAGCAGAGCTCCTGGCAAGCGAGGAAAAGCTGACGGGGCAGGATCCGCGGGCTTCTTCTTTTGGGAGCAAGGGTGCACTGTTTGGGATCCTAGGCATGTAAGGTTTCCAAGAGGGTTTGGGGTTTAAGCTTCAGGGTTTCGGGTCAAGCTTTGGAAAAGGGATGGGGATGTAGTTATACCGTTCACAACATATCATTTAGGGTTCACGGCTTAGGGCATATGAGGCTTATCAGGTTCAAAGGGTTAAGGATTTTTTGGGGTTTATAATAGGGTTTATAAATAACATAGCTTGGCTGATGGTGAAAGTTCCCGCATGTCTTTCAGAGCTGTCTTGCAGATCCAAGCTAGGGGCTCAGTTTGGGTAGCATGTACGAGTTACGAATGGGGCATGCATAGCTCGACCGTTTGACTTAGACCCTCCCTGCAGATCATCAGAAGGAAATGCCAGTGTAACACATTCATCTTGATTCTGCGGCTCACTGATGTCCTGAAAATCATGCCCGCGTCTGATGTATGTTGGTCGGTTGGTAGATATCTCGGTCGATGAGGAAGGTAAGCGCCGGAATGTAAAGCAATGAAGTGTGCTGAAGCGTGTGCCGATGTCCTAAGTCACGCTCGGAAAGCCTTTAAAGAGCCCCTTATGTGCAATCCCTTGGAGGAGACCTCTTACAGGAATCCAAGAAGCCCTAAAGCGAAGCCCAAGACCCCTTCAACCCCATAAACACAGAAAGAAAGCTAAAGCCGAGGCTAAAGCCTTAAACGAATCCTTAAAGGGTACTCTGGGGTTCTATAATAGGTTCCCCTTTTAAGGGATCCTTAAAGTGACCCCTGAAAGGAATCCCCTTTCCCAGGATCCCTCCAACGGTCCTGCAGTGCCCTTGACGAGCTATCTTCGTCAGGCCGAATTCGGGAAAGGTGTTCTCATGATCATTGTTGCGATGAGGAGGAGGATGATAATTCTCATACTAGGACCGCTTTATGAAGTTTGTTGTGGTTATCAGGACAGGTGCGATTCTGCTTGTGATGATGATGATGCTGATGATGATGGCCGGGCTTCTAACAATCAGCGTCATGAAACACGGCCTTTACAGGGGTCAGGGACTATAGGCTTGGGTGCTGATGCAATACAGGGTATATCAGACTGTTTGGGCTTAGGTAGACAGGGGTTGGCGCTATCAGGTTAGGTTTGGAGATCGGGCAGTTCTACACCGTGAGGGGCTTGGGATGCGAGTAAAGATAGTTCCCTAAGCCCTAATCCCGTCGTGCCCCAGCTGTGAGAGTCGAAACCCTGAACCACCAAATGCTCAAATCTACCAACTAGATCAATCCCAAACTGCTTGACCAACACAGTCTGCAACTCTCGGCACCCTCCTCAAAGGACAAGACAGACATGGCTCCAATCCGCCGAAACCTCACAGCCAAATCCCGCAGTCCTACCGTGTCGTGTATAGAACCCTTAGAAAGCTTCAGGCCGCAGATGTCAAGGCCTCGTTGGAAGCATCGGCTGTGTCGCGGATCCCACAGGCAACCTAGTAGGGATCTGGGGGCTTAATTAAAGGGTTTTGTAGCGCGTTACCTGCTTTTAGTAGGGCTTTGTTGGAGGTGGAAAGTCGCTGGTTGGGGATTCTACACGGGGGGTTAGTATTGGAGTGGTTTGCACGGCGTAGTGAATCAGTTGCGCTATATTGGCTCGAAGTTGCAGGGCCTTCCTTGATGATCATACCGACGCAACCCTGCCTTTGCCTGCCAACCTAGCTCCTTCTAGTGGGTAGCTACATTTACTTTCAAGCTTGACAGGGTCCCTGTATTGTTTTCGCAATTCTCGCTCATTCCAAGCAGGAGAAGCGCCTGTCCTTCGATGCCCCAGGCCTCACGGTTCAGGATCGGGAAAAGGCAGACGCTCGTCTTGAAACCCAATCCTGCACTTTCTCTCTTTTGTTCAATCTTATTCCCATCGTGTGGCAGTGTTGACCGTTCGAGTCACAAGCTCAGTCGTAAATACCTTCGGTGAATCAGAGAGCTAACCCAAAGCCCATTAAGCCCTAAACCCTTGAACCCTAAGCACTAAACTTTCACTTTCTTCCGGGACAATCGACTCGCAGTCTGCGTTTCTGTCGGCACGAGATATCCGACTGCCTGCTTCGCAAACTTGCGCATGACCAACATGTGATGTCAACATGAACCCTGCACCAACCCTATAGACAACCACACCCCTAAAGTTAAAGCGCAAGCGCCGAGGATTTGCGAACTCGATGTGCTCTCATGAAGCAGGCCGTTGAGGAGGTGGGTGTCAATTAGAGGGGTCTGGGGTTGACTGCTCCTTAGGCTACAGGGTCTCCATGAAAAGGCAAGGGTTTAGGGCTGGAGGTACAGCGGCAAGAGAGTTTAGGGAAGTGAAATGCCGAAATGTCGAGGCAATATTTCTTGTTTACCGAACAACCTCCTTTGTGCTGCAAACTCCTGGTCTGGATGCGAGCACTGGAAAGCAACGCCCCATCTGTTCCATCGCAAGGCTCGCCTTCGAGCAGAAGCCGCAGAAGCCTACGAGCCCCTTTGCTGAAGCAAGCTTGCAGAGTCGAGCTCATGCCTCGTATGACATGTGAGAATTCTGCCAGCCTCAACCAAAACTCCAAAGTCTGTGCATCTCGGCTCCTTATGATCTCTAGCTGGGACATGTGGGGTGCGGAATGGTGCGGATGGGGGCCGGGTAGTTCAGGCTTTTGGGATCGTTTGGGGTGAAGAGTTGTCGGGTTTGGGTTTGGAGTTAATAAATGTTTCCTCTTCCCACTTGCAAGCTTCCTCCAATCTTGAGTACATGCCACAACATATACGAAGCAGCAACACATCACGAACAGCAATCATACTGGGTCAACCATAAGATAAGGACAACAGGGAGAAATCAAAACTAGGCTCGAGAGATGTGGAGCCCTGTTGCAGGAAAGGGGTGACATATGCCAACCCGGGCTCCCCTCCGCGGTCCATGCCGCTGACAGTCCCGGACGCGGTTGGCAAGTGGTGCAAGCGACTGGGATTGCAAAAGAGATGAATTTTCTGAATTGACATGATGTTTGATTGGGGTGGATCGAACATGTGGATGGGAAAAGTCAAAAGTAGAGCATTGCTTGATCAGGTCCCGTTCAGCATACGAAGTATCGGTCCTGACACGGTCGGTAGCAGTACCACTGCAACTTCTCCTCTTATCCCTCTGGTGGCGTGTTGTTACTGTGTACCCTTTGCCAAAATGCGAGCGTTAAGGACCAGCCTCGGCTTTGCACACGTAGCTGAGATGTGGCGACTTCGGACGTTTGTCGGCGTAGGTTGCTTAATGTACGAACGTCGTCAAAGGATGTCAAAGGTTTCCTGGAGATGTTGCGAACCCTGTTTGTAAGCCTCTACGGCCCTGTTTGGTAACCCTGCTTGTGCCCTGAACCCCAGATTGCATTCACCTACATCTAAGGAAAGCCGAGCGACCGGCATCATGCGTGCGTCTAGCAGAGGCGGTGAAACTCGGGTTATCCAAGCGGTGTACACTTGCGAGTTTGCCACAGGCATTATATTTACTTTTAGTGGGACTTTGGGTAACGGTTGTTACCCGGCAGTTTCATACGATTCGTGCGGGAACGTTGCAGAATTCAAGAAGCTCATCTGCATCTCCTGTGTTTTGTGGTTAAAGGCGCATGAGAACGGATTAGGCAGAGCCGTCACTTACATGGACATGAGCAAAGTTGCTTTGTTGTCAAGGCGGCCTGCTTTAAAGGTCTCAGGTTTCAGAAAGAAGTGATCGACTATGACTAGGACGCCATGACCTCGCAAAGGTTTAAATATACACAACTAATGTACTTCTAAAGCTGGAAATTCAAGAGGAATGAAGCATCCTCACTGCGACTACCCAATTCAGGTTACAGGAACGAACACGACCAAGAGATTTCTGATATGTCCGTTTTATTTCCATAGCATGACCAAGGCGCTTAGGGAAACCCCAAACCCTTAATACAAACTATTACTGGTGAAGGCCTTGGCTCGGCTAGAAAGCAGGGGTGCGCCGAAGCTTGGCCGAAGCCGAGGACGTGAACCGAGAAGAAATGGACTCATTGGATCATCAGGAGTTTGGTAGGCTTCGGGGCGTAGAGTTTTCTGGGTTTAGGGGTTTAGGGTTTAGTTTTTTTTTGTTCTAGCTGTATAGGGACAAATCAACTTGGGAAGGTTTGGGGTTTTCGGACGGCTTCACTCCGTTTCCAGAGTTACTGGTGCTGCCCATCTGCTGGTGATTGGATTGGAATGTTCATGTTAGTTGCTACTGCTATAAAATTAGCGAGTTAGTGCTAAACTATAGCTATAGCCATTCCTCAGTCCTATCTTGCAGCGCTAAATCCTGAACGTTGCACCCAAACCCGAAAAAGCTACGGTATGACTGCCAGGAAAGGGGTTCTAGAGCTTGTGGAAGCAGGAGTCTTCCATGGGGACCGGCAAAGAGCATTCAAAATCCTCAGTAACCTATCTAATATAGGGGCTTAAGTATTTTAGTATAGTTGCCCCCAAAACCCTAGTCTAATTATTACGGCTCCTATATTAACCCTGCATCCGAAGCCGAAACAAAGCAAAGTCCTAC
Source organism: Symbiodinium sp. clade A Y106 (assembly GCA_003297005.1). Lineage (NCBI taxonomy): Eukaryota > Dinophyceae > Suessiales > Symbiodiniaceae > Symbiodinium > Symbiodinium sp. clade A. Next base: position 106,452 of record BGNK01001137.1, on the reverse strand, counting down.
TACTTAAGCCCCCAAAAAGCAACGAATAAGCAGCCAAGGAAAGTGGTTGAGAGCGACAGCAGCTCAGACGACGAGACCGAACCCAGCATGTCAGTCATTTTGTATGGGTGGTTGTCAAAATTAGGGTCCCTTTTTCGGCACCTACTTTTTGGGGTACCCAAAAAGGCACCCTAATTTTGACAACCACCCATATTGATTTTATGGCTGTCAGAGTTGAGGGTTTAGAGTGCTCGGAGTTGGGTGTGCTGTAGGGTCTCAAGCTGAGTCGGAGTCCGGAGTTTCGACCAGGGCATTCCATCGTTCTACTTCGCGAGACGTTGGCCTTTGCACGTGCATAGGCCTAGGCTGGGCGTTTCGTGGAATTCGAGGTCCCTGATGTATGCTCCAGTGTGCATGTCAGTGTGCATGTCTTCGGTACCTAAGGACGACAGCTGACGTCAGTCTTCACTACTGACATCCATTGGATGATGCCGGCGTCTCCGTATTTCGTTGGCTGGTAGAAGAATGTTGCAGCAGGCACGAATTGCCAAAAAAAGTGTTTCCGTCCGCTGGCTGCGAATCATCTAAGCTAATCGCAAATGATCCAGCTGTATTGTTGTGTCAAATTTAAAGCCGTGCGATTGAGTGAAGACTCGGCATATGCCTTCTACTCGGCCTGTCAGCTTCTATAGCACATGTTAGCGGTGTCCCGGATAAAAGTCTAGACGGTGGCTCCTAACGCTGAGAATTATCATCAAGACCAGTATGCCAAGGCATTCCGAAGAACGTTATTAAATCGTTTCAGAGTAGCATGTGAGCGACAGACACACAGTTTTGAAGTACGGGGCACCGGTAGAGAGGATAACCTTGTCCAGTGGGTCTTTGGTCACATCCATGGTTGCAAGGCACCTTTGGCCGAACATTCTGCAACAGCCAGACAGGTGGTTGATACTGTTTGTGGCTCCACCCACTGTAATTCAAAACAATTTGCCAACTGGCAGAAACAATCAGGCACTGCCCTGTCTTGCAATGTTTCACACGGCCCTTCAGTGTTGAAGGCATCAGTGTACCATAGATTCAGACTCTACGCCCAAAGCAGAAGTACATGCCCACCGCAAAAAGAGGAGGAAGGGTTGGAGCGCAGTGATTCTCTGCTGGTACATCAGAATCTTTTGTTCACGGGCAGGTGTGTCGTCGCGGAAAGGTGAGTTTACCGTAGGCGTCTGGCTTACGGCTCGTGGGTTTCGGATGAGCGGTTTAGGTGCTTACCGAACCTTCATAAGCAGTATCCAGCAGTGGATGGAGTATCAGGAGCACGAAACCCTACTCGTCGGATGGCTTCAGGCTGGCATCCTGTAAACACGAGGCAATCGGACAGCATGGAGAAGTCAAGATGACCTGTTCTAGACTGCTTCGCCTGCAGAAAGCAGAATGTAGCAACCGAGCGGTTTTGTGTACTTGGTTGCAATGAACAAATACATACATACAGATATACCTATATATATACACATGTGTGTATGTTGCTAGGTCAGCACGCGTTCGCCGTGTATAGTCATGGTGTATCGGTAGCTTCCGTGGCAGACCAGCCTGATCCGACTCTGTAAGAATGCACCTACTCAGCAGTGTTTTCCATGATTTAAGACTCATTGCTGGTCCGGGTATTTTGTAGTACAGATTGCAAGAGTATCTCGTCCCACCACGCCTCGAAGCCCACACAAAGTCTTACCCCGCCTCACAACCCTGCAGGACGGTGACAGCAAAGCCCCGGAGAAAGCGAAGCCGAGCCAGGGCGATGCCAGTCCTGTCGCAGGCCTTTCACCGAAGTGGGTGGTTGTCAAAATTAGGGTCCCTTTTTGGGTACCCCAAATAATGGTGCCGTATTATAATAGGGACCCAAAATAGGACCATAATTTTGACAACCACCCAAGTATAAACCCTGTAAGGACCTCGGAAGCCTCCGTGCTTCGCCACTTATCCTGCAAGTCCCTTTCTAGTCGATGGAGTGGTGATGTCGGGGCCTGATCACTTAGAATAGGGTTTTGTGGGTTCCTTGTTATATTTCTAGTATGATATAATTACCCCCAAACCCTCTTCTAATCATGTATTAAGGCCCCTACAATACCCCTCCAAACCCTTCAGGCCGCTCATGAGAGGGTTGGCCGCGAGGGCTTAGGGTCAGTGGCACACACTGCTTTGACCTGCAACACCCCGCAGTCCAAGCCGATACCACCTAGTCGGCGAAGCGGGTGGGGAAAAAGCTTTCATGGCCAGTGTTACAAGTATTGCATGAACTCGCCACCGAATGCAGATCCTAACCGTTAGTTCCTAACCTTCCTAAACCCGTCGTCCAGGCCTTAAGCAGCTCGGGAATGTTGACGAGCTCCGAAAGCAACTGGAGAAGGAAAGCCGCTTTGAGAGAAGCTTCGGGATTGGGACTCAGGGCTTTGCGTTTCGGGTGTAAGGGAGTGGTCACTCTGCCCCAGGCGCGAGTACAAGCTGGTTCAAAAGGGCATGAGGGAAGTGCTTGAGAAGGGTTTCGAAGTAGGGTTTAGTTTGCATGGCGTGCTTGAGGGTCTTTGGATTTGCGGGTCTGCGCATCGAGTTTTAAAGTTTGCAAGTTGCGTTCTTAGGTCCTCAGGAAGCCCAACTTGACTTGAAATGCTCCTGGACCTCAGGCACCACTCGACACTTTGTACTGAAGCATACATATGTACATGTACATATATATATATATATATGTGTGTGTGTGTGAATTCATATAGTGTATATATATATATATACTCTACTATAGTATGAACTGTCTTCTTGCCACGTCATCCCTCAGCGTCGCGACCTGCAAGGCAGCATGCAAACCACCAAGAAACGCGACCTAATGCTGCTGCAGGGGTCTGGGTGGACACCATGACAGCCCAACCCCTGTGCTTCGCCCGAGCTGCGTGGAACTCTGGTCGCTTCATTTTTATGATTACAAAGACGCGTACTCCTACGAGTAGGGGAGACGATCAAGATGGCGATTGGACTTCCATACCGATGACGTGTATTACACCACCAACACATCCCAGACCAAGGAAACCAGCTTCGGCTTTGGATCATCAAGGCCAAGCAGGAGTGGGAGGAGAAGCAAGATCAAAAGGGCGGCTCGGACAGAACTGCTGCCGTGTTGTCAGCACCCAGAAAAGCTGGTGAAGATCTGGGGTGTCGGGCCTAGGGCTAAGGTTTTGTAGGGCGTACGGTCGATAGGGTTGAGGGCTGATGTTATAAGGTATAGGATTTCGGGTGAAGACGAAGCACACAGTCCCTCAGAGCTTTTGTTAATGAGCACGATACCTCCGAAATACTTGCAGCTTCTGCTACAGTGCAGCTCGACCCCCAAAACAGCAGGCCCCACAATCCTGAAACCTTTTCCAATCGGATCCTGCACCCGAGTTCCGAGTCCAATGCAACAGTCACCCCAAATGCAACCCACGGAATGTTATCGTATATTACGTATACTGTAGTCCATTCTAGTATATCATAGTATATCAAAAAGCCCTTGGAAGCGGAAGCTCCACCTGACAAGGGCACCGTGGCGAAACCAACGACCAAGAGCCTTTGCCCTAGCGAAGCAGCTTGATCCTCTCGCAGTGCAGAAGCACAGCTGTGTGAAAGTTGCTTGCTTTATATGGGGGCATCGAGCCCGAGCTTTGGCAGCAGAGATCCCTCTGCCACGTTGAGGTACTACATCGCCTCCATCGGCGAGACGCTGGGTCCTAATCGGGATTATCAGGCGGAGGCCAGCATTGGAGCCATGGCAGGCTACAAGGGGTTTAGGAACTATGTCTTAGAGCAGACTTGCTCATAGTGAGGCTGGCACGTGAGGGATGCCAGAGCCCGTCCAAACAAAACTTGCTCTCCGCCTTAGATTGTTGTCTTTTATCTGCAGATTCTTGTGAAGCTCAGTCAAGAGTGGCCATCGAGGGTGTCCATGTCATCCTCGTTGCATGTAGGGCAGACCGCTTGGGAACCTGTGACTCGGGTGCAAACATGGTTGAGGTCCGGGTGTCATGGATGCTTGTGTGATGCACAGTGGTGCAGCCAAGGAAAAGGCGTCTTCTCCAGCGTTTTCCGCTGCAAGCATGTTGGCATAACTTATCCCACAACAACATCGAGCCATATCTGACAGTAGCCCTTTGTACATTTTGGTTTATGACCTCGCCCGCCTGTTCTGATAGAGATCTGACCTCCCATGGAAGAACAGTGAGAGGAACCAAGTTCCCGTGTTCCCTGTACAGTGTGTTGCATCGGATGCTGGGCGGGGTTATGGCTTGGCATTCTGAAGGCAGAAACAAGCCCCAAACTGACTTTGCACAAGCCTGCATGAGAAATTTTCATCAACTAATGAATACACAGAAATCTTTCGTGTATGAAGCCGCAGACACTTGTACATATCAAGTGTTTAGATGAGTTATAAGCTACCACAACAAGGAAACCCAGTCATTTAGTATTGGCACCTGTTGTGGTAGCCCGCATAAAGATCTGCAACAGGAGTTCGGGGAAGCCCCAACATGAATGCCCAGGCACATTGGGACGAAAACCGATGTGGCCCTGAAGTTTGTACGGCGTGCTGGCTTTCATTAGTCGTTTTGGGGTTCAGGGTTTGGGGCCTGGTCTCAGTTGCGAAGAGTTTTGTTACACAAAGCTTCTTTGTTCATGGGAGCGGTTTTTGAAAGCTGACGCCTCGTGGATGTAGGTTTAAGTATGAGGTGTTGCTTTTGTTTCAAGTGCTTGGGCTCAGGGTGACTCGATGCCTTTGCAGCTTGTTTGTTCTGACGCAAAAATAAATGCAAGCCTCATCTTCTTCGGTTATCCTTACGATTTCCTTATATGAGCCCTTAGCCCGACAGGTCATTGGAGGTTAGGGTAAGCCTTAACTTAAACAGTATCTTCTTTTTCGCGTTCGCATGTGTTGAAATCGGATCTGCGCGTACAGGGGTTTCGGTACTCGCACTCGTGGCTTTGATTGCAGAATTTTCGGCCAGGGGTTTGAAGTGTCGCGACTGCGGCTTCGCATTTCTAGGTGGCAGAGGGGGCGGGGGTTGGCGCACAGGAACTTGGATTGCACTTGTCCGCGCTTAATTTTTGTACATTGTCGATCTAGACTTCCAGTGTCCTACTTTGGTATATGCGCTCTTGACGGCAACAACGAGGTGCATGTATTCATTCTACAGGCTCCTCCCTCATGTAATATCGAAGTGTCGCTTGCTATGCTTCCCGTTGGCGGTGGAATTGCCAGGCTCGAGTTCCCAGGCTTGTACGATACCTACAACACCAACATATCTGAATCCTGAAACCCAAATCCCAGAAACTTTGACCGCTGCAATCCCTGCCTCCGAACATGCGACAACAAACTCAACAGCCTAATAAGTACGATTACGAGATTATGAGCCTACACTAAGTAACTTGTTTTCGTGGGCCCAGGTCGAACAAAATGATGCGCAAGGCAGCAGAGAAGGAGGCGCAACTTGGGGCCTTGAACGTTGGATGGGAGTTGTAGGGCTTTGACGATGAAGGGGCTTTTCCAGGAGCTTTCAGCCCCGGCAGGTCCAGGATGGACTGCGTCGGTCTGAAGAAGAGGTGGTTGAGCAGTACGTAGAATTTAAGCAAGTGCCAATTGAATTATTAGGTGCTTTCCAGTCGACTTCTACAAGTATAGTGATACAGTCCCTCAGAAAGCCATATATGAGATATGAGAAAACCAAAACTTATCGCCAACCAACGCTGGCTGACGGTCGCAGCACTAGCTTGTGACAACCGCTTCAGGGCAGGGTTCAAATGCTTCTGGTGGCTCAGTCAGTTTATGGGTGCGTCAGGCAGAACGAGCAGTGCAATATTGGAGTCTTAATGGATAGTGAAAGGGAGACCCATGCCTTCTGGGAAAACATGTGCGTAAGCCCCGATGCTGCAAGCGGTACCGTCTTGACCACGTGTGACGTGCTATGGAACCCAAAACCCTAAGCCGACTGCAGGTGGAGACTTATCGCAAATTGGCCAAGGTGGCTGCGAAGGACATACCACTTCACCCAGAAAGCCCGTACATGTCTCCATGTTTCTGTATGTGTGAATTCCTCCCTCCCTCTATATGCATATATGTGTCTCTCTCTCTCTCTCTCCCGCCCACTCCCTTAAACAAATAGAGAGAAATATAAACATAAATAGATGTATCTGTTTATATGTACATATATCTACATGTAGATGTGTTTCGCAATTCTTATGTACTTGTCATTGTTCATGTTTGTACATATGCACACATACATGGATACAAACATGCTGACATGGATACTTGCATACATGTGTACTGAGCTGGCTGGCCAAATGTGTATATGTGCAGTAGAGGCAAACAGACAGACAGACCGTTAACTAGATAGATCGACAGATAGTCAGGTGGGTAGGTAGGTAAGTAGGTAGGTAGGTACGCTGAGACTCCACAAGTAGCCCAAAGTAGGTAGTAAAGCCCACAGTAGGCATTATTTGTGTGTCGTTTAAGCACTGGGAGCTTTTGTGGTAGCTAGGCACATACATAGATAGACAGATAGATACTTTGCTAGATCGACAGATACGCAGATTTGTGCCTGTGCGGTGACACCTATCCCGAAACATGGAGAGATACTCGCACGGCGTTCCTAGGATGTGTTAGTTTGTGTGCGCATGTAACTGTACATGAGTATACATGCATGACATGTGCATGTAGATGCATGTGTACTTACTGTGTGCAAGCACAGGATCGCGACTGGAGAATCCGGTTTCAACCAGCTCAAGCTGTACCTGTTTAGCCCCAACTCGTTTGGCAGCTGACCTCATCTTGCTAAGTCATGCTTCTACAGGCTTTCGTTGCTTCGGTATGGACCGTAGCCCTAGAAGTAGTAGCAGTTAGTAGCGTGCCCACTTGTCTGCCCTGCAAGAGTCGCAAGAGAGTCTCACCATCTCCCTGCCAGGAGGATCATGAGGGCGCGCAGTACATCATGCTGTTTCCTGGCTTGGCTTCAGAACAAGCGTGTCTGTTGATGTTGAAACAAGAGACAATGTGGACCCCTAGTGTGAAGGGTATGGATCGACAGCACCTGCTTAAAGGCAGATGTTGGCATGGTAAACGCGCTGCACCGTCTATTGTCATGTCATCGCTGACCTACCATCCTGTGTTCCCAGTTGTCACGGTACGAAGGTTTCCACAGTATTGCGTTCAGGTCAGGTATAAGGGTTGAGACAGACACGCATTTTCGTAAAGCTAGAAATCACTATCATTATCAGAAAGAAGGCAAAGCCCAAGTGCAAGCAGGAAGCTTTCAGACTGTGTACATTATACAACATGCCCCGGCGTCCTGGAGCCCTGAACCCTGAGGCCTGATAGCCTTGTCTTGCTTAGCGATTGCTTCTGTTTTGAGAGTTTTGTACTTGTTCCAGTATGACTATTAAGCACCCCCACTACACCCTAAACCCTAACCTCCTACAAACCTTCGACCGCTCCAAGAGGAGCTCAGCATGTTGTTGTGAAAGAACCGAAACCAGTGGTCCAGAAGCCGCGCCCAAAGCAACGGACAAACCCTAAACTGGCCCCAAACGGTCTGAGGGTTTGGCTTTACGGATTTAATTAATTTTGGAGTGTGGGTCCAGCATGTTGGGTTACTTGCACAATAAAGACCCATCCCTAAAGCCCCTTACCTACTTGGATGGGTCGGTGCTTTCCTAAGTTGTTGGAGGGTTTGAACAAAATACTAATCGGCTAGTAACAAGCTTTTAAAGTCATAGTAACAACTTATATGGTCCAAGAGAAGACCCTCAAGGCTGAACAGGAAACCCAACTCGGAGCCCTACGCTGGGAAGCACAGGCACCGTCGTATACATCTGCAATGATATGTGCCAGGCATTTGGGATTAGCGTAAAGACTTTTGGGCAAGTTTTCATGCACACAAGTCAATAAAAAAAACATGATATGCAGGTGTGTTAACATGTGTTCGTGAGTACGCGTACATGTCCTGAGCCCTCCCAAAAGCACTGCACCCTACACACCGAAGCCCTACACCCGATCGTCACGGGACCCCTACGCCGTCAAGCCTAAATACTGAACACCCTTAAACCCCCTGAAGCCCCTAAGCCCTGAACCCCATGAATCCCGACACCCAAATCCTCATGACCCCCCCTACACCCTGGTAGTAGTAGTCGTCGTCCCAGTCGTAGTAACTTAGTAGTCGTCGTAGCAGTAGTGTAATAATGTATTTTTTTCCAACACTGGGTCTGAGGCTTGCGCCCCCGGAGACCTTCGAGCACCAAGGGCACCTGTGCCTCAGCATTGCTTCGAGACTTTTTGAACAGGGCTCAGGGTCCCTAGGGTGCAAAGTTCACTGCATGGTCTTGGGGTTCAACTAGGGTTGTAGCGTTTAGGGCTTACTAGAAAGGTTCCAATTTTTTTTACTAGCAAAACGCGGAGGGTTGCTGTAAGGCTACTCTAAAGTATTCTTTGAGGGCTTCTCAATGGTTCCATTTTTCGGGGCTACCCAAAGGCTCCATAGTAGTTCCTTTTTGGGATTACCTTATAGGCTTCTAAATATGAACCCCAAAACGCAACTACTATGGAGCCTCTGGGTAGTTTGTTTTTGCAAGGGTTTGTTGGGGTTTAGGGTTTTAGGCAGTTTCGGCTTCACGGCCCGGATGCAAAAAAAAACATAGTTTCGGTTTAGAATTAAGGGTGTGTCGTCTGTTTTTGTCTTGAACTGGTTTGCCGAAGGTTCTACCTGCCGCTGTACCAAGTTCTTACACAAGTTCCGGGCATCTGGTCGGTTTGCATGAATATCTAGCTGACGTCCTCGATAGAAATACATATCCCAGTAGCCGAAATCAGATCAGGCTTGATAAGGCATTGACTCCAAACGGTGCTCAACCATATAGCCCAACACTTCTTTAAATTTAAAACCCAAACCCTGAACCCCTAAAGACCTACACCCCTGTAGAACGCTGCCGTAGCCTTCACATTGTAAAGCTCCCCTTGAAGTTTTAAAGGAACCTTTCTAGAACCGTTTAAATTTCTCACGACGGGTCCGTCAGATGCTCCTTGTAGCAAAAGCACAGAAAGCTGGGTCGGAAGCTGAGCCTGTTGACCCCAAGAGCTGGCAAGCCCGAGGTTTACCGAGCATAGATTTCGGGCCGCAGTCTCCTCCAGCAGAATCCCGACCAGCACCCTCCACAGAGGCTTCGCACCTAGCGTAGCATGGGTTTCCGAAAATCTGAACCTTGAACAATTATCAGTAACCGGTATTGAACCATGGACTGCTGCGACTTGAAAAGCTGTTGCCGGCCGCGTCATTCTTGCTGCAAGTTTCGCCTTTATGACTTGGACTATCAACTGACTGCTTGTTGAGATTCAACAGCGCAGTTTTGCAAGGTGCCTTGTCTTCGATCTGCTGAAGTGCGATCTACGCACGGCGCTGACCAAGAGACTTGGCTCAACATCCCGGAGGTCCCCCTGTTTGTGTGTCCCGGTACCCACCGACAAGAAACAAGACACTGCATTTATAGACAGGTACCTGAAGACACATGCACAGCCACATACGCGATAACACACGTGTTTCTAATAATCAGGCCTGCATACTTCTTGCAGATGCGTGTTTGTATATTATATATGCATGTATTATTACATATGGAAATATGGTCAGGCATAGGCATGGAAGTGGACACATAGACGCACGTCTCAATTTTGCTTGTGCATGAGAATCGTGTATACAACTGGTGCATATCTGTGTTCGTGCAAGTATGTATGTAGAACAAAGTGTACGTCTCTTTTGCTGTCTCTTTTCGTTTCTTTGGCCCTTCCTACTAGTAGCGTGCGCTTGCAAGGTCAAGCCGTCTGTATGGGTTTCTGTCTTTGTAAATATGTCCATCCATCCATACAGATTTTTATCGGTACAGTATGTCGACTTTATCCTTTTGTATATCTGTCTATCCATGATCGACCCATGTAACACCGTCTAACTATTCTAACTTTATATTATGTGCAGGTGTATGTGCATACCCGCTTGCATGCACTGGTTTCTTTATGTTTCTTTACTTCTCAACATTTCTCTCTTTCATCACAAAGCAAACAGCACCTCTCTGTGCTTTGATTCGGATTGTCCTGAAACCAGGTACGGACAAGGGAAAGGTCTTCCCCTGCAGACGGTCGCGCAGTATGCCAGGCGGGGCTTGTGACCAGACGGAAAGTTGAAGGAGCTCGAAGAAAGCCTAACCGTTAACCTCATATGTTCAACCCTGTGGCGACATTCATCCTGTTTCCCGCTCAATTTGCGTAAGGATGCGACAGTGGCCCTTAACCTCCACTGGAATCTGCGGAGGCAACTGTTTCTGGCGCTGCGGTGTCTCCGAAAAGTGAAGCTGATTCACGGCCGGGATCCTAGTCTATCGTGGGATGGTTTCGTCGGGTACTCCTAGCCTGGCCCCTCAGCCTTAGAATCTTAATGCTTCACACACACACACAGCCCTCGGTCTTTCTCCGGTACCACACAAGCCCTACCCAGCCTCCAATCCACAGCCAAATGACCCAACTATAGTTTCTGTTGAATGAGATCCTTTTGCGACAAAGCAGTCGCTTGACATGTCAGTATGCAACAGCCCGGGGAATCGACCAAACCCTCACCACACGAGGTGACTTGAAACCCGACAACGCCACTCGGCTTTTTCCTTCGCTTGGATACGGTATTTCCCTCTCTGGGATTTCGGACTCCTAGGTAGGGGTTACGTGTGCGCATGTTGCAGGCTAGATTTGGGGGAGCTTATGGTGATGTCGATGCTTTGCTTCAAGCTGGGAAACTTTGCTGGAAGTCATGTTGTGACCATATAAGCTTCCGGCAGCGGCTGGCAGTAGCCACTCTGGCCTGGCTCGACTTGGATATCTCTTGGTAGTTACCGATGCTTGGCGTCGGGTGAAACTAAGGTTTTACTTCTTGCTTCCAACTTCGCTGATGCATGAGTTTCCAGCCCCATGCCATGAAAGGTGCTCATAACTCTGAGCAAGACGGAGATCAAGCTTTGTGATTTCGGCTCTGCTATGGACGTGGGCGAGGCGGTCGTCGGGCCATAATACACCACAAAACGTCAGCATTGCTGAATCCGAGAGTCGACTCGGACCCCTGAATATCAATTAGTGCGTTTAGGTCGACATCCAACGCCTCGCAACGTAATATAGGGGCCTAAATAATTACCAGTACTATTTTGGGGGTTCCTTATTATAATCATAGTATAATGGGCCCCAAAACCCTATTCCAATTATTAAGGCCCCTATAGTAACTGCGGACCATGACATCGCGACCACAGGGCCGGGAGCGGCGGAACTATTGACAGAATAGTCGGTGAAAAGACTTTCCATGAGCACCCAACCAACCCACAACACAGGGGCCACACGATACGGTATCCTTTTGATCCTGCATTGCGTAAATGGACAGAACTAATGCACAAATGATGATAGATAACTCGAGCCCTAAACCCCCAAACCCATGGCCCTTTGCATATGTACAACATGAAAGTTGCTGAAGGAGTATATGGTCGCCAAGTTACCATATCACTCTATATATATATAATGTATGTATGTACATATACATACATGCATATTCGTCTATCTATCTCTGTGTGTATACAGACTGTGCACACACTTTTGTTGAAGCGCTGCAGGCAGTGAAGACGCCCTACCTGCAGCCACGCTACTACCGGGCCCCAGAGGTGATTCTGGGCATCGGGCGACGCGGCGCGGAACGGGAGAAGAAGGGTTTAGGCTTAGGGTTTAGGAATTTAGGGTTTAGGGTTTAGGCTTAGGGTTTAGGAATTCTTATTTCGAGGCTTGAGGGCTTCGGTTCTACAAGGGTTCCATTGAAGGGTTTACTATCTAGGGGTTACTACAAGGGCTCTGTCTAGGGGTTTCAAAAAGGAGTTGAATGGTTACTAATGGTGCCCCCTTTAGTCCCTGCATGATTATACTGTAAGATGCATTCAGACCCCATGATTATTGTGTCCTTGTCATTGTTGGGGTCATGGAGGTGTAGCCCCACAAGAATTCGAGCTGTTGTAGCCGACAGTGCGCCTCTGATCCCCAATGTGGGTATACTGCGCCAGGACGAAAGTTCGTCGCATCGGGTAGGTCTGTTAATCTATACTTGCGAACCCCTTTCCCCCATAGACTCCTTCACGAAGTCTCCATGTGAGGCCCGAACGTCACGAATTCCTCCGTCATGCAGAACAAAAAATAGTATATGCTTATTTTGGCATGAAAATTCCTCTGCTAGCCACGCCACGTAGAATGCACTTCCTGGTGCTGAGTCCTCCGCCAAGCAAAGACATCTTAGTGCGACAAAACTTTCATCCTGCTGATGTAATCCAGTATGGATACACACTGAATATACTTTATACGATTGCTTTATTGCATAAGGCTAGTACCTTATAAGTATACATCGGGGCTATAAGGTAGTGTCACAGTGTTAGTAATTGTCAACAGTATTTCCTTAAACTAGCAAACTTTTATAAGGACTTTGTGGTACAGCACCATTTGTCTAATATCAGGGCCACATTGGGTTCTGGCATCTGAAGATGCACTCACTGTGCCATCTTCAGCCGTGCCGAGTCTGAGCCGAAGCCTGAATCTGATACAGCGCCCACACAACTGCAAAATCCTCAAGGACATGGAGTTAACAGTGGTTCAGAGTAAAGCAAACAAACAACACCTTTTGGGAAGTGGTTCTTTATGCTGCAATGAAGGGACCCCAGCGCAGGGACGATGGGCATTCTGCGTTCGTTCATGAACGAACCCATCAAGCCTGAACTTGTAGTGATTGCGGGTTGTGGCTGTTATCATGCGAGAGTTTGGGAGCTTCAGGAAAATACGGCGCCCTCATGTGGATTAGGATCCTTAAGTTCAAGGGCTTCCACCAGCGACTCTGAGTTTAAGACACCCTCATATAGGAACCCAGGCACATCCGTGACAGATGCGGGTCCTGATCCTTCCACGCAAATCCCAAACCCTAGAGGTTTCATCCTAAAGCGAGAAGAAGACAGGTATGATACGCAAATCGACCTCTGGAGTGTTGGTGTCACCCTTTTCGAGCTCAGCAGCAACCTGGCTCATGCTTTCAAAGTTGAGGGCTTCTCGGAATCCAGGGTTTAAAGTGTACAAGGCAGGAATTAGAGCTTTTGGTTCAGGGTGTCGGCCGTAGGTTTGGAGCTGCAGCCTGCGAAGCAAACGATGACTGGCATATATTGAATTCAGCTCTCAGACCGTCCGGCAGGCGTACTTTCCATAAGATTCGCGATATGATCTCGCAGATTAGGTGCTTTGCCCTGCTCGTCGTGCTAACAACTTTTGTCTGGGCACTAGTCTGTTGTCGTTGCAGTTATCACGGGTCCTGGCTCGCGGATTGTTCAGCCATACTCAACACACGGCTTGTCTTCAAACAGCGCTTTCTTCGTCTGGGTCCTAAGGCTTTCGGGGTTGACTCGGGTTTCAGCGAAGTCGTCGTGCGGGATCAGACTCTCCGGGCCGTCATCACATGCAGGTGGCAAAATCCTCTTCACGGGGAAGTCCAACAACTCGATGGTGCGGCAGATGCTGGAGGCCGGTTTCCGTTTCTTCGCACCCGGATCTGCGGCGAGGTGGTGTGTGGGTTTCACGAAAATGAAGATTCGTTCTGCCAGTGGTGACGTGCTAAGAAGTGCGGAGGATTCTTCCGCATGCGCCATAGCACCGACTTTCCCTAAACCATGCAACCCTATGTAATTCCTATACAAGCCTATAGTCTGCCCCCCTGCCGTCATAAGCGCTGCGCCCCGAACATAGATGTACACATACATATGTTGAATTGTTCAACATGCATGTACTTCTTACAATTCAGGTAGCTCCTTGTGGTAGCTTTGGTTCAGGTGCTATGGTACTCGTAGTTAAGCCTGCATCTCCAAAATGACCCAAACAAATCCGAATTCGCCAAAGCCCCAAAACCCCAAATGACTTCACAGACCCTATAAGCCGCGAACCCTCAGCCCTTAACCCCGAACCCTAAGCCCCAAACCCTAAACGCCAACCCCAAACCCTGAACGATAAACTCCTAAATCCAAACCCCGAACCCTAACCTAGGTGTCGGGCGCATTTCCGAAGCGGCTGGCCACGAAAGGCGAGTTCCATGCGAAGCACTTCAACTCCGAAGGCCCGGTGCAGGCATTGTTTTGTAAAGCCCTGAACCCCCCCAGGTTCGAACCCCTCAAGCCCCCTTAAAGCCCCTTATAAGCTCCCCTTGAGCCCACCCCAAAACCTAGAATAGGTTTCAGGGTCCTTCGCACGTAGAGTAGCTCCCGAGGAGAAGGTTATAGAATCCGCGCCAACGGAAGCACGTGTCGGCTTGGAAACAGGTGCCTTCGCGGTTGTAACAATCTCTCGAGATGCTTTAGAAACAGTATTATAGAAGTTTCTGTAACTGCTAGAAAACATAAAGATAGATTGGGGGTACAGTATTAGGATATCATCAGGGGCTCGTTAAGGTCCTGGTGTTCAGCATTCTGCGATGCAGGGATCTGTACCAGGGCTGCACGGGCACCTTACTTGTTGCAACTCCCATGGTCGACAATTGCAACATTGCAACAACGACGGTGGCCTATGGAACTCTGGGCTTTGCCGGCGGAACGTTGCTGAGGCGAGTTCCTTCTGCACGATCCCACATCCATCACTGGCATTCGAGACTTGGCGGACGACTAAACCCTAAACCCTCAACACAGTTCGGAAATCATGAGGTGTGTGACTGGTTTTCTCGGTCCTCAACGTACACTAACTTGCGAGTCATCTACTCGCACGTCAAGCGCAAACGACAGTTGACGATGAAGGAGCCTTAATGCTGCCAGACCGCCATAGTTTTCGACTGGGTTGAGCTTTTGGGTTACATGTTGGCTACATGCACAGGCTCCGCACTGAGGGGCCGAATTCCCAAATCAGAAAAGTACTATGAAGAGAGGGAGAGAGAAGGATAGATATATATATATATATAAAGAGAGAGAGAGAGAGAGAGAGACAGAGATAGTAGATATATAGGCACGGCTTCGGTGCAAGGATTCAGAATAGGGGAAAAGAGAGGCGGGCCTAACATAGAGCCTAAGCAGTAGCAGAGAGACTAGTACAAGGATCACCGCAAAATGGAACTGATGGAATAGGTTTCTGGCAGAGGGGCTGATATCTGACTCTCCTGTCGCAGGTGCTGTTTTCAGGGGCTTCGGTATCATTCCACAGGTTCCTGTCAAAGATTGCCTGGCAACCTATCACCCGAAACGATGCGAACGAATCGAGGACTCTGTGGGTTCAGGGCTTGTGGACACAGGGCTGGTGCAACGGGGCCTGGTTGCCGTGACAGAACTTCAGCGACGCAGGGTCTACAGATGAATGCATTCGTCAAAGTCTCAGTTCATGCCAGAATTTAGACCGACAGTATAAGTATCAGTTTCATCATAGATACTTGCTAGTGACTCTGGGCCACTTGCAGCGAGTCTATAAATCCTAGACCCTTAAGGGGACATCTTGCCCATGAAGAAGTACGAGAAGGTCCGACAGCCCGAATCTTGCAAGCACATTGCTTCGAGTGCTTGAGAGCTTCGGAACGTGTAATAAAAGGGATCGGAAGAGCTGGATGTTTAAGAATGTAAATATTGCCCCCGAATTATGTTATCGGATTTCCCAGGTTCGTCCTGGCCAGGGGGGATGTAAATGAACACTATTAATTCAAGCTGCCATTTTTTAGGGCCGAGCACCGGGGTGTTTTTTGCTTCAGTGACGACTTTTAAGGTCGTGACAATTCAGCGGCCATGTCATTGTAGTCAATCTCTTGACATTAACGGTTTTGGCTTAGTGCTTAAGCTTCTGAACAAAAGCATGGTTGAACCCTGGCCGAGAACATGCCGCGCAGTTCAGAAGAGGACATCAAGAGCACGCTCAGTGAACATGCTCGAAGTCACATGACTACCGCCGAGGATTGAACTGTTGAACACTTAAGGTTTGCAAAGGCATGTGCTAGGCTCAAGGATTGCGGTTGAGGCAGTGCAAAGTGCCGCGTAGGAAATATGCACGAGAAAGTTGAGAAGAACCCTGCCGCCTGAGAGACCTTCGTACCAAGGTAGGCAACATGCTGGACCAAGTCTTCAAGAATCCGCCGCCTAATTCCGCAGCTTGGTCTTGCCTTGATAGCCGGTTCCGGACGTTTTTTCGGGTGTGTGCAGGCCCAGCCACTGGGCCACAGTGGAACTGGTGGAGGGGAGGTGGGGGCTCGGATATTTGAGGGGACATGGCGGCAGGACAACGCAAAATGAAACAACAGTTCACCTGCAGTCTTTAACAGCTACGGCTGTGTAATGGAAAAGCCTGAAAATTGCTAATACAATCACCATATAGTCCCTCGGTGTGTATATGTTTATACACACACATATTTTTCATGCACATGTATAGATGCCCACACTTGCATATCTCCCTATATACATGGTACAACAAACCCCGGCGTGCGGCTCAGGGCTTATAAGGTTTATAGCTGGTTTAGGGCTGTTTCGGGCTTAGGGCTTATAAAGTGTATAATTATATAGCCGAAACATTTCAGACTTCTGCACGCTTGAGCTGTGCCAGTTCCGGAGTCAAGGACCCAAAGACGCAGGAACGGCTGATGCCGCGCCTCGGTGATCTTGTGACGAAACTCCTGGTCCTCGATCCGGCCGCATCCTGACAGCATGGTTTCAGTTATGCGTGCACTTAATGCGTGACTATGTAGGAGAACATGTCAGCATGAACGGCCCTGAACCCTAACCAAGCCCTCGCTCGGAAAGTCTACTAAAGGGGCCTAAATAATTAACTGTACTATTTTGGGGCTTCCTTACTAAGCTATAATTATAGTATAATGGGACCCAAACCCCTATTCTAATTATTAAGGCCCCCTAATATAGAACCATGCTATAGATCCCTTCTAGACCCCTTCAAAGGAACCCTGTACAAAGGAACCCTATTCGAAATGTTAAGGCCTCTATATTATAGAAACCTGATAGAACCCTTGTAGTAACCCTCAAAAGGAGCCTATTCTAATTATTAAGGCCCCCTAATATAGAACCCTACTACAGATCCCTTAAAAGACCTTTTAAAGGAAGCCTTTAAAAGGAACCCTGTTCGAATAATGCAGGCCCCTATATTATAGAAACCTTATAGAACCCTTATAGTAACCCAAAAAGGAACCCTACATTATAGAAACCTTATAGAACCCTTATAGTAACCCCAAAAAGGAGCTCTATTCTAATTGTTAAGACCTCTAGATTACTCCCAGGAGCGCTTGACACCGGACGATGCTTTGGCCCATCCTTTCTTTCAGAAGGACAAATGAGGCCTTAGGGTTTAGGATTTAGGGTTTAGGACTTAGGGTTTAGGGTTTAGGGTCTGTGAGAGAGAGAGAGGACTTAGGGTTTAGGGTCGAGCTTTCCGGCTGGATTTGTCTAGTGCTGCTGATCCGCTGCTCGCATGCAAAGGTTCCTGATTGTGATCTTTCACAGCATGCGCCAATATTTTCGAAACTTTGCAAGTGGATTGAATATTCCACCATTTCTCAGAACCTTCCGTAGGACTTCCATGTTCTGTGGCTGTGATATTCTGTAGGATTCAAAGGCTTTCGGCTGGGGGCTTTCTTAATCAGGGGTGTTGGGGTTCGAGGAAATCAAATGCTTTTGTCGTTTCTATGGCTCGCACAGGTCGCAGCAAAGCTGCACCCCGTAAGACTCGAAGTATCCCCAGCGAGCCCAAATCCTAAAGACATTCGATGACGTCATCAATAACAATACCCAACCCTTAGGGGGATGCAAGATAGTAACTTCATAGTTCATAGATCATGAAATATTTGCAATACCCATAACTACGCAGATGCAACATAGTAACTTCATAGATCATAACTAAATCCTCTAAACCCCAAAGCCCTATATCCCTAAATTCTAAATCGATCATAAGCCTCTTGGCCCAACAAGCCTGCAACTCTCAGTTCGCCAAGAGACGAAAACCCCATACTCGACAACCTCGAGGTTTTTGGCAAGCTTAGCCCCTAGAGCCTACTTTGTCCAATCTGAAACCCAGAGGGTTACCATATTTACGATGTGTCCCAGTGGGGGCGATAAAAGTTCCTACAGTCTGGAACCCAGAGGTCGTGGACTGTGCACATTTGTTGGTTCAGGGTTGAGGATCGTTGTCCTTCTCAGCCGTACTGTAGGGGTTCTTGGGTTGCGATTCTCCGGCCACGGTAAGTTCCCATCTAGCAGCCAGTCCAACTGGAGCCTGAATCAGTCAGGGACTCCCGCCCCGGATGAGAAGTGCTAGAACTGTTATATTCTGCTATGCAGGTAGGCTGTTCGGCGCTGATTGTCGGTGCGACCAGGGCTCAATAAGCGAACCTTTGGCTGGCATTTCCAGTCCACCCGAGCAAGACAACCTCAGCACTTGATACTATTATACTTCAGGGGTTCTGTATTAGTTATAGTACTATAGGGGCCGAAATCATTACCAATACTTTTTGGGGGCTCCTTATTATTATTATTATTATTATTACGGTATATTGGGCCCCAAAACCCTATTCTAACTGTTCAGGCCCCTATAGTACACGGCTCCCAAGTCCCAGATTTTTATTACCTAGACACCCGAGTACATTCGGAGCATTCCGGCGAGGCAGCTTGCAGATTCCCTGAGTCGCCGTCATGTGCTCAGATGAGCATGCAAGTGAGGAAGTCCATGGTGAAGGGGGAGAAGGGCTCAGAAACCGACGTGATCTAGCACTTTCTGCTGAAAGCCTGTGCCGCGACATACATGCGTGTTCGTGACTGTTGGTGCAGTAAGTGCCAAACAGTCGTGTGTTGTGCATATGGGTACAAAACGCAACAGGAAGGGAGTACTCGTCTCCACCGACTCGTAGCAGTCCTTCCTGCGTCTGGGACACCGCACCAACCAGTGTTCCCGGTCCCCGACATATGATGGACATCCTAAGTTAAGGATTCCTGTCAGTTTTTCGTTCGGCAAGCTCTGATGTCTACAAGCGCCAGATGTAGCCTCACTCTCCTTTGCTGTGGCCGATGGCGGGACATGCCCAACGTCTCACGTATTCCGACTTGAGCCTGTGCTTGAACAGGGATCCAGGTTTATACCTCGGACTTCAAAATGATGTCTGACTTGAGATCGTCAGAAGAACCCTAAGGCCATTAGTGTCGGCCCCATGCGACTCATCAATGATGGCATTCCTTACCTGGGTCGGTCCAGGCAGTTCGATGATATTGTTTCTGTCAGCACGCCGAGTTCATGTCAAGTGCAAACCTATGCTGCGACATCATGGTGTGTTCCAATCGAATTGCAGGCTGCGGCCACCGACCATTCACACCAACTAAGAAAAATGTTGAACCGTTGGTCGCAGGACTGTCTTAGCTTGCAGCCCCTGCGAACCCTGTGGTCAAACTCACGCCTTTGCCACGGAGAAACCCAAAGCAAGAACCATCTGTTAGGGCGCTCTTTACCGATGTTGCGAGTGGGGGGGGTTAGTGATCGAAGTCCGAGCTCATACTGAAGCTTCTCTAGGTCTTTTAGGTTCTATTGGTGTGAGAAACCTGAGATGTCAACCACGACGTGCATGAAGTAGTTCAGTCTCGTCTATATAGTCTAGTATGTCTGTATGATTATGTGGGCCCCCGGCTCACTTTAATAGCAGCCCCCATCTCTGAAACCTAAGCCACTGAACCTTTACGCTGTACCACAGAAGGTGTCAGGCATGGCTGTCGGACGCACCCAGAGAAGACAGAGCACACCCTGCTCCGCTCGCGCGGACGCAGGGCGAGGGCTCGGCAGAGTGGGAGCAGGAAAGAAGGAGCTTCATGCTTGGAGCTTAGGGTTTGGTAAAGATTCGCATCTGTGTATGCGCGCTTGTATGCATGCAGGTATGCAGGTGTGCGTGTATGCATCGACAATTTGTTAAGATATGTATGCTAGCGTAGATGTTTACATGAAATGATTACACCAATACAAGGGCACTTGGGCTGAGTCGGGGTCGTAAACCTGCACTGTCATCGGGCCTGAGTTTTATCGAGCCTCGCAACGATCTACAGAGGAGCTTTTACGGATTCTCAAGGCGGATGAATGGGCTTTAATACCTATAATCAAGACTTAAATACGGCCCTTTTAAGGAAGTATAGTCCCCTACCCCCCCTCCCCCTACTAGTACCCCTCTAAGGGTCCCTATGATGAATGAGTATTTACTTCTTCATGGGCCAAAACCCCAAAATCTCCTGAAACCCGGTCTGGAAGGGGAGTTTGCAAGGCTTTGGATCCATGGCACCTCACGGTTTTACAGTGTTGACATTCTTGTAATGCCCAAGTCCTAGAATCAGACTGGTGCTGCACTTTTATATATGGAAGTGTCAGCTGTGCCAGGCCATGCAGAGTCTGTAACCGCTTAGCTGTGAGGGCGGTGTTGTTCGGGACAGGGATTTGTACTGACATTTGCTTTGATATGGTTGATGATCAAAGGCTAGCACTGCCAAAATGGAGGATTATACGGAACTCCCAAAGCTAAGGGTACTTAAACCCTGAACCCCAAGCCCGAAACCCTTAATTACAGAACCGTTCAAGGCCTTCTTGACAGTGCTGTAAGGGTATTGTTGCCGACCGAAGGACACTCTGATTTTCAACCCAACAGAATTCGCAAGCTTACATGTAGTTGTCGGTGCTTCATTTGCTCGGTGTTGGTGTCTTGAACTTCCGTTTGATCTTAGCCCGATGCGCTGGAGACTGCGTTTGCCTATGCCGACCTTTCAAGCAATATGGAATCCCATAGACCCCAAACCCTGGTCGTGCCCACTCGGAAGACATCTTGGACGGCTGACAAACGGGCGAAGGATGCATGGTTTGCTGAGCCGTGACCCTACTAAACCCTGATTCCGTCCTCGAAAGGTCAAACGACCCGGTCGGCGTGGACATCCATTTGATTTCCAGAAAAGACTGTGTCAGATGGCTGATCACGTTGCAGAGCAAGAAATGCTGCCTTCGTGCGAAGCAGTGTAGTGGTAGACAGTTTGTCCTGCTCTACAAAATTGCCCTCCGGCTCCAGAGATGTGACCATCACATATAGAGTGGAGATTCGACTTCAGTAATATAACTGCAGCAGTGACCGAGTGTTCGTCGTGACACGGCACGGTACCGTACCGTGCCAAAGGTGATATCGGCAGTACTCCCTTTCACTGGCTGCCTATCGCCATGTGGTCTCTTGCCGTGAGTAGCGCTCAGGTGATTCCAACATGCGATGGTAGCATTGTCGTACTGAACTCCCTGTTCTCCTCGTTGGGGTTTCGAGCTGCTTGATTCGTGTGCCTGTTTCTCTCGTTCTACAACCCGTCATACTGCAAATCGTCTAACTTCGCCTCTACGTTGCTTTTTATATCACTTGGTGTTGGGAAGAAGTGGTTGCTTCTTACAAATTCGTACACTTGTAAACTGCTTGGTGCCTGACGTTCTCAAAGTCGGCGCGTCTGTTCCTAAACCGCGCACTTAAAGCCATTATCTCGAACACCGTGACCCAGTGCTTGCGCTCGAACCACCAGTTTCGTATTTTGGCCCAAGCTCCGCAACACTGTAGCGAGGTGACCGGCGGTGCAGGTCCTTTAACTGGGTCCTTACGTTGTAGATGTGTGATCTGGTGCCCAGACACGACTTACGCGACAGGTGGCTTTCGAGTAACAATTGACCGAATTCGGCACCGCGGTACCTCGGCCACGATGGCCGTTATCTTCCTTGCCTTTCTGGGCATTGTTGGCTTCGCAGATGCCAGCGGCCACCAGAGCGGTTCTGGAGCTCTTGTGGTTGACAGCAGCTTGGACCTGCAACTCATTGCAGGTATGGTCGCGGAGAAGGACGCAGAAGCTTTATGATTGTAGTTTTATTGGTTCGTGGGTGATCGTACATGCATACCCACCCACACATACGTGCATACGTACATACACACAGAAAGACAGAGAGAACACACACACACATCCATCCGTGCATCCATCCATCCACACATCCACCCATCCATACATACATGTATGAATGAATGAACCGATGTATGTATGTATGTATGGATGTAGTATGTATGTATGTATGTATGTATGGAGACATGCGTGAGGATGCATGTATGTATGCATGTATGTATGCATGCTTGTGTGCATGTTTTATCTACACGCACATATATACACATGTATACACATACGCAACTGGATAGGTTTGCATGCCTATCTGCATGGCTACCTATCTACCCATGTATGGCTGGTGCCGAAATACAAACAGCCATCAGAGAGGGCATGCTGGACCAGTAGAAATCACCAAGGCTTCCTAAAGCCAGTGGAGTACAGCCACACCTTGCGAGTCTGCAATGCGTATGCGGGCGATGAGAGCTTTTCGGTGGAGATCGGTGGCATCAACTCAATGATGGGTGCTCCTATCAAATACAAGGCCATTTTCGGGCTTTCGTTCGTTCGTTCGTTCAGTCTCGAGCAACATCACTAAGTCGTTGGGTTCGGTTCCGAAGTGCCTAGCTAGCAGATCAGTCCATACCTCTCTATTTGGCAGAAGGTGTTGTCGTATGGTATTGACAAAAGTAGACCACAAGCAGCGCTCCCACCTTTTTGGGCACGCCTGCCGGGGCCAGGAATGCCAACAGCTGAACCTGGTGAAGCCTCTCGTGCGAGGAGACCGTCTTGAGCCCGGCCTGCAGTCGGTCCATAGCGACGGTTTCACTGAGCATTGTGCCTCCTTACACTTGCGAGAAGCCCGTTTCGTTGCCGACGTCCTGGCGACCCGAATCTTTTCAACCCTTGAAACCACTTCGCCGGTGACACCTGCCGATGACCCCCTTCCATGCCAGTCAGGTTCGCAGAGCTCATGAAGCGCCACCTTGAAGGGCTCTACAACCGGCGCTGTAGCCTACACCGATACAAGTAATTAAAAGGATTTCAATCAGAGCGTGAGCCATCAAGGAATGCTTCATCCAACCTCTCTGCATCCCAACTTTTGCGACTCTTGAGTGTGCCATTCCCCGTACGGTTCAGCCCTGACATTCCCTAAAGCGTAAAACCCCACACTTACACAAACCTTTATACAACACAAAAAGCCCTAAAGCCATAAACCCCGTTACTACAAGCCCTAAACTCCAAACCCTACAAGCCCTGAGCCCGACGTAAGGCCTAAGACCCTAAACCCCTTAGCGCCAAGTACGGTAAACCCTAAGGATTTCCGCACAGAGAAGCTGCCAATCGGCACCTTCGCCATCGACTCCCTGCCAAGGCTGGCTTGCTTTATCGGGAGGGTCTTGGGACTTGGGATTAGGTGGTTTCGTCGAGGGTTAGGGTCTAGTCAGGGATAGGAAAGCAGTGTTGCTGCTTGGATGCTTGCAGGCGACAGTCAACTTTTTTTTGGATCCGCTGAACTCTTCCACTCGTCTAGAGGTTCTGGGTCAGCCACGTCATGGAACTCTGAGTCATTGGAGCACCAGCAGGGTACTGATGGAAGACAGCATATGAAGGTCCGCAGTACGCCAAGATTTCGGCATAAATACCAATTACAACTTTCGTACTTTTGGGACTTTGCTTGCTGCCCTGCAGAACCTGTAGAAATCAACACTGTCGGCTGTCGAGTTTCTTTAACGGAGGCAGTTATCGCAAGAGCCAAGCGAGTGCGGGAAATGTTAGTGCTGGGGTGTGCTTTTAAATCAAGATTCTTCTCCAGAGTGGCAGAGAGTCCTTTGTAAACACTATGCTATACTGTGTACTCCCAGGCCCAAAACCCTGAAACCTAAAGCGAAGATGTACTGTCGAAGGTATGATGCCGTCATGTATGTGGTGATCCACCGCTCGAACTCCGAGTTGGACCCAGTGTCCTTCCAGTCGCACATGTTCGCCACATCGAAGGATGCCCAGGCAGCTGTTTGTCCGTTTAGGCTTTTTAGTCTTCAGTGCAGTATGGTTTAGGGCTTGGGGGAGTGCTAATCTTTCGCTGTCTTACGAGTGTTTTCGTGGCGCTGCCATATGCACGGTCGATCTGAAGGATTTGCCAATGTTTTCGCATGCCAAATGCAGCTCCGGCGGGTAAAAGCGGTTCGATTCACCCTGAACCCCCAACCCTTAACAAAAAACGCTAAACCTTCATCCGGTTTAGAGGAATGTTTAGGATGTGAGGTAGGATGTTTAGGCGCCGAAGAGGTGAAGGGAGATTTTGCATGTAGTCGGGTTTGTGACTCCGAGGCAAATCTGGCCCTTCGCACACTTGGGAACACAAAGTAAACATGGAACTTCGAAGGCCTTCATGGTTCCAGGACCCCCCAATGGCCCTTTAGTGGAGCCCTTATGGTCCTTAATAGTGGGGATTTGGGGTACAATAGAGGGTAGTTGGGGGGGGTCTAGGTTCCTTTAAAAGGTTCTGGTTTAGGGTTCTTGCTTTGTGGTCCCCCTGGCCGCTGGGTTACATCGAACCTTTTTCTGCAGCATCGCATATTTCATGGATCGGCCGTGCACCTGGCCCGATTGTACCGGTCTTTCCGTTCTAGAGTGCAGAAAAAAGAAGAACATGTCAAACCCAAAGGCACCTAAGCTTTATATAAGCACAATATAACATGCTCCAAAGAGACCCTCATAGCACCCTTATAGAGCTCTTCTAACACCCTTCTGGAACCCCTAGAGAGCCCATTGGCTTGCTGGGAGGTGGCGGTGCTGGACACTTATGCTGGCGATGCTAAGGCCGCCCTGCTCTTGGCAAATTCCACAGGCGGGACAGGGTTTTAGGGGGGTTACGGTTTAGGGTTCAGGGAGCAGTAGAAACATCGGCATTACTAATGGTTGTAATGTCTGTGTTTAAACATGATAGTGATATGATACCGGGTTTAGATTGTCCGCAGCTCGGAATACCAACGCTTAGGAAAGAAGGTGCTCAGGAAAAGGCTGCATTGGCTGTACAAGTATGACCGTTGGAAGCTTTGGGGTCGGATATCCAGCTACTAGAGGGGCCTTAAAGATTACCTATACTATTTTGGGGGCTCCTTGTTATAATTATGGTATCCCCTATTCTAACTGTTACTCCGAGGTCCCCTGCAATGCGGGCTTTGTCCTTTCTAGGTAGGAGGGAAAAATTATTAAGGCCCCTATATTACCTTCCGAAAATCCTAAACTGCCCTACAGCTTGAACGGCAAGCTTTCAGCCGAGGCCATTGGGAAGGTACCATCCTTCCGTTTGGCACGGCCTTTGGTGTGCCCCAGGACCCCAACTGCATATGAACAAAGTTGAGCTGTTTAGAGATGACACATTCAGTTGGAGTATCGGATTCAGTCCTAATGAAACTATGTCCAGCTTTCTTTGGGGTTATTCCTAAATCCTAAACCCTAGTTATTGATGTGCCGTGCAGTTCTTGCAGACCCAGTGGAGAGTTTCATCGGCTAGCCATTCGGAGCCGGCAAAGCCAAAAAGGCTTCGCCTCTCGGCGCCAGGCTGTTTCCGTGGAAGCTTTTAAATAATATTATTAATATTAATAATTGTATAATATAATATAATATAAAATATAATATGATATTATATAGACTATATATACATATATATACATATGTATATATATATATATATAAACAGATTGAACGACCTGTACTTTGAATTTCCTGTGCCTGATAGCATTGCTTTTGCTACAAGTACTACAACGAATAAGAACGCTAATCATAACGATCAACAGTTGTCGATCCTACTCTGGATGACAAGCCTGCCTCTATGCCTCTATGGTAGGCATGTTGAGTGCACAGCTGTGGAGCTCCGAGCGTGTGCCGACCCTAAATCCTATACACCCTAAACCCAGTACAGGGCGCCTACCAGATCATCCTGAGCGATGGCAGCGCGGACTCCAAGATCCGAGTGCGCTTCACAGCGGCAAGAGGCGAAAGCTACCTCGTCCTCCGCACAGGCTCACGGTGTTCCGGGCATGTGTCTGGATTCCGTTGGAGGCTTGCTTCTAACGTGGTGGTATGAATAGTAGGGGGGTCCCCCCCCCCAACCAAATGTTTTGGCTTGAATAGTCTGGTGTCAGTGACTCTGTCAGTGACCCTTCGGACCGGGGTCAGGGTCTGGGGGGCTTTGATTCAGTTAGAAGGGATTTGGGGGGTCCCGGGGTTTGGGGGCTGGCTCAGGGTCTGGGTGGCTTTGATTAAGTTAGAAGGTAGTCCAAAATTTGGAGTTGAGATTAGGCTGAAGGGTCATGACTTAAGGTTTAGGCTTAAGTAGGTGGGGTTTCGGGGCTTCAGGGCCAGGGTTTTAGGGTTTGGGCGGGGGTTTAGGTCGTGGGTGCCTTAAGATTGACCATCAGCAGACAGGACGGCCACCCCAAAAAGATTAGAAACCAAAAAAACGCATTAATTAGGCCACCCGTTCTTTTGGTACCGGCTCGAATAAGGAAAAAACCGCATTAATTGGGCTCATCGGATTAAACACGCCACTATTAGGGCTCAAGTTGAGGATTCTAGCCTGTAGGATTTAGTGTTGTAGGGTCCATGGTTCGGGGTTCAGGCTAACAAACTCGATCAACGCCAGTCTTCAAGAGAGTCGTTTCTTAGCAGAGCAGTACGAAGTTCCGTCCATCCGGAGTCCTTGGTGGTGTGCTCCTGCAGGCCGAGGCAAGGTTGGCAATTCCACCAGCACCGAATATCCGCAAGATCTACTGGTGTATCCGACCACGGAAGACGACGTCCTGGATCAGAAGAGTGGCGCCCACCACAGCTTTGCAAGCTTAATCGTGCCAGCACTGGCACTTGTGAGTTTCCGCTTCTAGAGGTTGGCGCGGACAGCTTCAAGGCTGTGGGGACAAAGTGTCGAGTGCGGGCAGGACAGTTTCACAGCCAGGCACAGTTGTAAGAGCGAACCAGTGAAGAAACGAAAGTTTTCAGCAGAACTAGCGATGCTTAATTAGACGACAGTCACGATGATCTTGTCATTTGAACCTCTGCAATTGCTACGTAGGCTGGCAGAGAACAGGGCTGAATCAGTGCATCGGTTCAGGGAGCCGCAATGCTCTTCCGCTCATCGCTGGGCCTTCCAGGTTCGAGTAGGTCATGCAGATGTAAAATGTGGCTTACGCACATCTCCTGTAGTGTTCTGTTGGGCCGCTGGGCCTTCATCAAGTTCAAGATGAAGCACGGGCAGTTGAAACAACCACTGCAAAAAGAGGGATCAAGCCTAGAGCAGACCCCTCCACGTCTACGTCTAAGAGACCCCGAACCCCTCGGCCAAGAGCTTCGCTTCGGGCCCAGCAAAAAGCGAAAGAGCACAGACTGGGCATCGGGTTTGGGGATCCGGGTTTAGGGACTTTGCAAGATGCCATGGCTGCCCCGAGCCGGGTACCCTCGAACAAGAGTTTCA
This sequence comes from Symbiodinium sp. clade A Y106, assembly GCA_003297005.1. Lineage (NCBI taxonomy): Eukaryota > Dinophyceae > Suessiales > Symbiodiniaceae > Symbiodinium > Symbiodinium sp. clade A. The sequence continues at coordinate 79,025 of BGNK01001137.1, read as the reverse complement.
GCGAGTCATCAGCAGCTCGGCACAGAATCGCCTGACGCTCCGGACTGCAGGCTTTACCGACCGGCATGTCTTGAAGTGGGACTTACAGAGATTGGGGCTAAGGCTAAGGGATGACAGCCGGGATGTGTTGGAATTGCAATGTAACAAGACGCATGCAGTCGCGGACAGTGTACTCGGTTTGGCCGCAGTCCATCCCCCCTACGGCCGGAAACCGCAGAGAGATTTGCCACCGAATGACCCAAGGCTGGCAGCATTGGCCGGAAGATCACCAGGCGTGTGCTCAGGTTCAGGTTCTCGGTGTTTCGAGGTTTGCGGTGTGAGCCGTCGCGGCACAAGATGGTGTCTGTTGAAGTTCTGGTTCGAGGTTTTCAGATTGCGGATTGGTTTTGTATTTGTTGGAAGTTGCCACCTCTCAAAGCATGCTCGAAGCATGCTCAAGGATCGAGGGTTACTGACCAGAGCTTTGGCGCATTCGTTTGTTTTTTTGCTATCCGTTTGAGATGCTGGCAGTTGTTGTTGTTGTTGTCGTTGTTGTTGATGTTGTTGTTGTTGCTTGTGTCTAATGGGTTGGCTGTTGCGATGGTTGGTCGTACCTTTCTTCGTGGCATCCTACCGCAACCGCGTCGACCAATCTGCAACTACTACCGGTCGCTAGTGCTGCGACAACGAAAACAACAAGAAGAAGACTACCACCACCACAACAACATCAATCACCACGACCGCCCCTACCACCACAGCACCAACAGCAACAGCAACAGCAGCAGCTGCAGCAGCAACAACAACAGCTGGAGCAGCAACAACACAGCAACAGCGCCTGCTGCCGGAACTAGCACTGGTACGAAGGCAAGTACTAGCGGCACTAGTACCACTGCCAATGTCTACTAATCCTACTTCTACTATTACTACTACTAACAGCAATAACTACTACTACTACTACTACTACGACGACGACGACGATCGCCACACCAGTTAGCACTGACGACTGTCTCCAGACACAATCACTAACACATGCTAACGCCAGCAGTACCGCTGCGACGACGACTACGTACCTGTCCGCTACCAAAGTTGCTGCCACGTCCACTGCCACAACAGCACGAACTACATGAAACAGCCCCTGCACTAAAGCCTACTGCAGCAGAGGCGACGACAACGACAACGACGGTAATTTTTTGCAAAGCAGTTCTTTCGAGTGCTGCTGCTGCTAGTGCTGCTTTGTGCAGCTACTACCCCCCCCTCGTCTCGATACTGGACATCTTCGACGATGATTTGTGTTTCTCGCCTTCGTCAGCAACATTCCAGTTATTATCCTCGTCAGAGTCCAAGCATCTTCAGCTTCGTAGTCCTCGCAAGGAAGCCGACACACTTCTCCGTTATCGAGGCAAGCTGCTGCTTTCACGTCCACCTTTAGAGTCTGCTAGCTTGGGATGATTTGGGGTTGGTGGGATTGTCCCGGAGAATCGGCAGCGTCGACATTTCAGAACTTGGTAGAATCTGGCTTTCAGCTTGCGGCACTTCGATTGATTGCTTCTACAGCTACTTGCGGCATTCGAAGTATCGAATGCGTCAGAGAGATTACGGCTTCGTTGGTTCAGTGGGTCAAGTGCAGGCTCATACCCAGACGTGGAGTATCACCTCGAGTAAATGCCGAGCTTCCTGGCACGAAACCCTCCACGTTCGAATCGCTTAGGCAGTCACTACACGTGAAACCCTGAATGCCTGTGCCTAAACTCCGCAAAAGCCGCTCGCAGGCGGTACACATTGATGCGGAGAGCCTTCGCAACCGACGGGCGTGTCTCAGTCATGTCTTGCTTTGGCAAATCTTTTAAGGTCGGCCGCACAAGTTGAAGACGGAGTAGAGGAACACCAAGACTTGAAGGGACTTAAATCAAACATGTTGGCAACAGTTGCAGTTCTATGTCGTCACAACTACTGCCCTCCCCTCACCAATGGCGCGGACAGTCTGTGCGAAGTTCTGTTGACGATGATGATTAACAGCACCAGCGCCACCACACTAGCAGTCGTAGTCGCTGGTCATCGTCAACAACTCCGTGATATAACCAACACAACCGCCAACAACCGCCAACACCGCCACCACCACCGCCACCAGCACCGCCACCGCTACCACCACAACCACCGCCACCGCCACCGCCATCCCCAGCAACAGCAACAGCAGCAACAACAACACCAACAGCACCACCAGCAACAGCAGCAGCACCACCAACAACAGCAGCAACAACAGCATCACCGCCACCACCACCACCATCAACAAGAACAGCAGCAACCGCATCAATAGCAACAACAAGAACAGCAACAAGAACAACGACGACAACAACAACCACAAGAACAAACCACCACCACAACGACCACAACAACAACAGCAGCAGCAGCAGCATCAACAACGACAACAACCGCAACCACAACCGCAACAGCAACAGCAACAGCACCAGCAGGAGCAGCAGCAGCAGCAGCAACAACAACAACAACAACGACATCGACAACCACAACCACAACAGCTACAGCCGCAATCACCGACGGCAGATGGAAGGCACAAACAAGCAACGGCAGCAGCACCACCATCACCACCGCCGCCACCACAACCACCACCGCCACCACCAGCGCCAGCGCCAGCGCCAGCGCCAGCGCCAGTGCCAGTGCCAGTGCCAGCACCAGCACCAGCACCAGCACCAGCATCATCATGACTATCATCGTCGCCATCGTCATCAGCATCATTATGGTCATCATCATCATCATCACCAGTTTCATTTTGCATCGTCGCCATAAGCATCGACGGACTTGTTATTCTTCTGCTTCGTGTTGTCACTCTAAGGTTGTTGCTCCGCGGACGGGCGTGGAAGCATTAGCAAAAAGCACGTAACACTGCTAAAGCACTACCGGATTGTTTTCCAAGCCTCTCCCAGCCCATACAAAGAAACCCTGCATCCTGAACTCCTAAACCCGGAAAGGCCTCAAATTCCTTACGCCCTACTCGATCTCAGCCTCCTGTCATTCGAGGGCCGCCGGCGCCTAGGGATGCCAGTTTTCCTTGTTCCTTTGAAGTGCCGTAGGTTCACATTCTATCTCTTTTCCAGTACATCGCAGTTTCAGAACCGAGGGTCCCAAGTGAAACGCAAGAAGACTGTTCCATCTTATAAGAATCCCTCAAGAAACTCCTAGGGTTAAGAAGGCTCGGGTTCTTTCTTGCTGAGGCACTGGATTACAGAGAACCCCGAGGCAACGAATTGCCGTGGTCGAGCAGTGCTTATTGTCGAGCCTTAGCCATCTTGGCACGTGGAGGTTTATCTTCGAATTCAGAGTTGTCAGTTTTCATGCACTCGTTTCTACAGCGCTTGCAGAAGGTTTTCACAATTGAGGCCAGGGTTCGGATGCCACTGTTCTCTGGGTTTTCGTCGCTGGGCTTCCTTTCGTAGGTAGAGGGAAGGTAGTTGGAGGGCCTTCTCGTTTAGTAAGTACATGAATGATCTACCACAGTTTGCACATGGCATAAGTTGAGGCAGAAGTGGATGATTATAAGTTTCTTAAGCATTTGTCGTCTATGTTTTGATGGCCTCATTATTTTGACCAGAGTTACGGGGCATATTATGTTATAACACCGCTATATTAAGTAGCCCGGTGAACTAGTCTTGGGCCCTCCTATTACTTGGGCCCTCCTAGTACAGAGGTTCGCGGCAGGGCTGGAGGAGTAACGTCCTTTCCGGTTGACATCTCTGCGGCTTTACTTTGCTTCATTGTCTTGCGGGATGGTTGGAGAGCCGAAGAAACACCGGCTAGGGCTAGGGCGGCTGGAGGCTGCAGAGCTACACTGACTGCAATTCCCGCAACCTTCTGCCTGTAAACTCAAAGCATCCAGCCCCAATTGAACCCTGTTGCGGGGCTAGTTGTGTGGGGTGCCTAGCCGTTTGGTCTTTGTTCTCACGCAAGCACTCACAACCAAAGTGCAGAGCGGGATGAGGAGGACGATGACGAGCACGATGACGACGACCATCACCACCACCACCACCACCACCACCAACACCACCACCACCAACACCACCACCACCACCACGAAGACTCTTGTCATCATGTCGAGGACGATGACACGGAAATCGATTGTATCTCACAGCATCATGTATGTGTGTGTGTATGTATGCATGTATGTACATATGTTTGTCTGTCTGCATGAATGTGTATAAACAACAGACAAATTAACCCATAAGTAAACAACCATATAAATATATATACATATATATATATACATACATATATATATATATATATATATATATTCATTTACATATATATATATATATAGCTATTTATCTATCTATGTATATACGTTTGCGATTACCTATATAGGTACATGTATATGTAGCATCATGTGCACACACACACACGCGTTTTTACACGTGGCGTCACGAGACGAAGCAGTCACGGCTGATGATGCCGTGTTTCTGACGCTGGTTTCGGGACGGCCATGTCGATGGAGGTTGCGATGGCGACGATACCGGTGATGATGATGATGATGATGATGTAGATCTATATGATGATGCATGCTTCCCATGATGTGGATGATGGTGATGATGATGACGGTTTTGATGACGATGATAATGATGGTGATGTTGGTTCATGATCATGAAGGTGGCAGCAGTATTTGAAGAGTACTGGTCTTGCCTCTCCACCAAAGCCGCTGCAGCCACTCAATCCGTGTTTTTGTTGATCGTGATTTCCATTCTCTACGGTCAGCAGTGAAACAGCGATGACGAATGGTGGGTAAAGACTGTCTGTAATGTGTTTATGTACTGTTTTCGCGATGTGTTAGAGCCATTGGGCAAACCGAGAAGCCGGTGGTGCGCTTGCGACATCATGACATGGTCAGCAAAGTCTTCAACCTGATTTTCTGCGTAGTCATTCTTGCCACCTTCAGCAGTCAGCGCACCGAGAAAGACTTGCAGCAATGATTCTCAAGAGACTTCGGGGGATTGTCTCTCCAGTCGCAGACATTGCTGAAACTTATGGTTGGCAAGTCTGTCCTGGTGCCCTTAGAACACCAGTGCGATGGCTAAGGAGTCAGCTATATGGGAGATAATTGTGACCATTGCGATATGCATCGACATGGGCCTGGGCCACAGGCGGCCACAGGATTTTCGACTCTGTTACTGCGAGACCTGGGATAGCGAATGAAGAGCAAGTGACCAAAAGTGCTCAACTTTGGGCATGTTCGTGTCTCATCGTGGGAGCACGACTGGTGATCGCGCCTTCACGAGGTAAATCTTTCAAAACCATGTATCTATAGGAAACCATTCACGCTGCAGCAGTTTAGACTTTTTTTTGCTTCCAGTGGATTGTAGATAATTGGCTCCAGCCGGCGCAAACAGTGCTAGGATTTTTTGGGCATTCCCTTCACATGCGCCAAGGCCTGACGGTCGCCAGTTTCATCCTTCCCCCAGACGAGTCGGACTCGCTGGGCCTTTTTTTAGCAGGCGCGCGCCGAAGGTGATGCGGAGAGGGATGATGTCGCCTTTAGGCTTTCGACAAGGGCCTCGGATATCATGTTGAGAAGCAGCCTAAACAGAGATGGATTCGGTTGCTCTTTTGAGCCAAACACATCCTATGTTATGATGGGGTTAAGGGTTTGGGGTTGGAGGTATCGCAGGAACAGGGACTATGTGCATCAGTTCCCTGCCGGTCCCTGCAAGTATTGATATTCCAAGAAGTTGCACCAAAGCAATACCCGGCTGACAAAGTGCCGGCAAGAGCGATCTTTGTCAAGAGATGGCTATCTATCGGCAGACGAGGCAGCATATACATCAAAACCCGGTGCAAAAACTAAGCCCCAAATCGTATAAGGCTTCTATGTCCATATCCGACAGGAGCGAGTGTTCTTCTCGTCCTCGTCGTGGACGTCGTCCTTCGCATCACGAAGGCACGAGCTTTTTGTTTGCTGCTTCGCCGTTGTGATGCGCCTCTCCTCAATTCTGTTGGTTTGCACCCTGGTCTTGTTTAGGGTTTAAGGTGTTTCATCTTGAAAGCTTGCACCACAACTTGGTTTCTAGCTTGAAGGATTCAGGACTGCTGTCCACGCCGCTTCTGGCTGGAGAGGGGAGGAATCAACACGACGCAACATGTCGCCAATGTCTTTAACAGATAGAACAGATATCCAGGAAAGATGAGTCTTGGGTTATGTTCGCATTTGAAAACGCTTGTACCGTGTACTTGTCACGAGCTAGGTGCCGTTGTTTGTGTGATGGCTGACGAGGAATCGGAGGCTGAGACAATTCCAGGAGCTTTGGACGAATCCGTGCCTGCCTCGTCGACTCAACTGGCGAGGCGCTCCCTATGGAAAAAGACAGAAAGTGGCGGAACTGGCACTGGCAATGGGGGACGGGGCCAGGGCAGCCGAAGGTACCAACGCCTGCAGCCTCACATGAAGACGGCCAGTGCACAGGCCATAGATGTGCCTACCGAGTGCAGAACGTCGACCGGACGGGCACAACAAATTCGGTACATCCCAGTAGAAGATCCCAGGGAAGGCCTCTCATACATGATGTGCAGCTTCTGCACAACGGACCGCATTTTCGAGCAGATCCCAGCCCTCTTGCAGCACATGCAGGGTGGCGAGTGCCCCCTTGGCCAAAAGGAGCTGATGGAGCCGACTTGCTTTGGGGAGCCGGCACGGTCGGGACCAGTTCCTTGGGCAGCTAACTTCCGAGATGCATCTCAGAAGGAGGCTGAAGGGCAATCAGCGCTGTCCGGGCCAAGCCGAAATGAGGCACCGAGCGAGGGCTTCGCCTTGCGCCGACAGATGCTGTCAGAGATGCGCCTGCTGCAGCCTTTTCGCTATGCCGAGCTAGCGACCGAGCCGGTTGGCCTGCTGAATCGATCTGTGCAGGAGCTCTCTATTCTAGTCCAAGCTGCCCGGAACAGGCCCGAAGGATCCGGGGAACCTGAGGCCAACCTGCGACCAAAGGGGCGTGCTCTGGGAAGCCGGCGAATGGCCAAGGGCCCGCAGCGGAGCTTCGTCGAAGCTTTGGCTTCCAGGCTGCGCAGTCAGGGCACATCCATGACATGCCCTTTCACCTTTGCGCAGTACCGTGCTTTCTGTGATGTCGGCTCGCAACCGGCCGCTGAGGCTGAGACTGCACAGGACACCAAAAGCATGCAAAGCTGTTGATGACTAGTTACACGTTTGGTGGTTGTGCTCTTTACGGCGCTGTCGAAAAGACAGCGGGCTTTAATGGGGTTGATCAGCTTGTTGGCTGGTCGGAAAGCTACATGGGACATGTAGCTCATCGAACTTCTTCGGCTGGCCTCGACTGGCATGTGGCCGGCCACCTGGTCTGGAGGCGTCTTGAAGTGAGCCGCTCCCAGAAGAAAAGACGCGTGCACACATTCTCGAGCGGTCTCGGATGCGTTGTGTGTTGGTACGACTTAGTCCGACCCGTTGCTGTAGTCGCTGCCATGTGTGGTTGAGGCATTGCCTCGTGGCATATAGTGTAACATCTATATAGACAATTTTATCTGCTCCCATTTCGAACCTTCGAGAAAGAGTGTGTGTGTGTGTTTGCTTGCTTCTGCGGTGCCTTTTGCGAGGGACTGTCGAACACTTCATCCTGATATGAGGCTGTCTGTGTCCTTACCTTGACTTAGAGCCGTTTGTGCTTAGCCACGTTCAAACGAGCATTCCCATATGCAGTTGCGCAGTGACCACCTTGACCAAACACGAGCTTTCGCCCCAAAGCTTTGCACCCGAGATTCCATTCTTCCGACAACTCCGGCCCCTGTCAGGACGGACGGCGGTTTTTCTTTAATGCGCTGAATTGGCGCCTTGTCTCGCACCCTTCTTGCTTCTGTTCACCCAGGTGGTTTTGGTGACCTTCGAGATCCGAGGTTTAGTGTAAGTGTAGGAATACGGCTAGAAGACCTCTTGTGCAGGCTGCCGGGCTTCGGGGGTGAAGGCGAATAGTGTCTTGCTTCTTTGCCGCCACTGTCTCTACAGCACGGCATGCATGGCACAAGGCGTTTGAGCGCTTTGTCTTAGTTCTGTTAAGGGTTCAGGATGTGAGACTGTGTGCTGATGGCACGAGTCCTCAACCCTGTTGTGCGTTTATCTTCTGCTTGCTGGCATTCGTTTGAGTCCTAGTCGTCAAGTCAAAGGTCATTTACTGCTGCTGCCGACTGACAAGAGCGGCTGCTTCTGCTACTCCTGCGAATAGTGCTACCACTATATGCCGCACAACGGCGACTACTGCGCAACTAACTAGTACTGCCGGTCACCACCGCGACCACAGGTAAAACTTCACCATGTGAGCCAACGGAATGTTAAAGCACGAAGCAAGTGCGAGTAAATCGTAGTTGCGTTAACCCTACATGATAGCCGTGGGTGTGATTATAGAGGTTTCCATGGCGACGATAATTGCGAGCACTGTGTTGTTGATGACCATCATGGCGATGGTGATGAAGTGTTGATGCGGTCGTGCAGGTTGATCATGATGTTGATGGCAGTGGTCAGAGTGATGTCAATCCACTTCCTTCATGCCGGTCGCAACATATTTCATAACACTCAGAATCACCACCGCAAGTGCAACCACGTGTTTGTCGACATGCGCGCGCAAGGATACGTCTAACCCCTGTCCGAGGGAACGATCAACATTGTCGGCTTCGCCATCCATACTATCGTCACCATCATAGTCGCCATCAGCCTAACTTCTTGTACCAGTCGCCAACTCGCATGTTGATTTTGACGCGTCTGCGGGCAATGACTTTGCAGTCCTTGTGCCAATCATCAGGCAGGAGGTCTTAGACATCCCCGTGTTGCATCACAAGTTCAACTCGACCGAAAGCACGCGTCTCGCTTTCTCTCTCCACACGTTTCTTTGCTATATATGCAATATATACTCATAAATTTCAAGTTAACTCTCTCCCCGTGCCTCTCTCTCTCTCTCTTAGGAGACCCCTCCGAGTGATATAATGACATTACGTTCTGCATCATGGTGCTGCGGATTGGGCACATCCATAATCGTAATCTGCACTGCCTGAGCCTCCAAACAGGATCGAATTCGCAGTTGCCATCGTTGGCCTTATTTCCGTCATCGTGGAGATCGAGGCACGGATGCTGTTTCCAGTCCAGCACAGGCTCTTCAGGGTTTCGAGCTACAGAGGCTGCTCGGCCGTTGTGCTAGTGAGCTCAGCAGGAAGTTAGAGCCTTCGTGAATCCCTGAACAAGGGCCCCTTTTAAGGAGGATTCCTACTTGATCAGAACGCTGGAAACCCCCGAACCCTTAATCCTGAACCTCCTGCATTAGAAGCCCTTCAAACCCTGGTAGAACCGCCAGTTGCCAAAAAAGCCGAACCCTCGTTGTACTGCATGCAGATGAGCCGGAACGATTGTTCGGGTTCCTGGGTATTGAGCCCTGATTAAGGAACATTGAACTCTATAAACTCTTGAAGACCTTGGCAAACGTAAAAAAGCCTTATAAAAGGCACTCTTCAAACATCTTCAAACCGGAACATCCGGAACCCTTGAATCCAAAGCAAGCCTTTACTAAGTAATGATTAAGTCCCCATGTCCTCTGCAAAAGGACCGGCTTAGCTCTGCGGCCTCGGGTCCGCGGCAGCCGGGGGCCTCCCTGGGTCGCACCATCCGCCGCTCGATTCTGTTTGTTTCTTCTGATGTTCTTTTTATTGGGGTTAAGGTTTCCTTTTTCCATACAGGGCTTCCGGGTTTCGGATTCAAAGACAGACTGTCTGGCTTGTAATTGAGATTTCGCTTGTCGCCGGACAACAGAGCATTATAGGTTTAGACGCCGGCAGTAACTTGACAGTGGCTTGTCCTGCCGAGGACCTGTGCTGCGAGTGTGCGGGGCTGAGAGGCTGAGAAGTTCTGCGCTAATGCGATATGCTCGCACTAAGCACAGGACACTTGCCCACTCGCGCGTACACGTGCTGATGGTCATTTGTACACGTGCACCCTTACACGCGTACGTACAAGTGCCTAAGTAGATGGAGTGTGAGCGTTTCTCGAGTGTTCAGCTGCAGACATGCAGAGATGCATTTGTTTAACAGCTGTGGTGGTGTGAACCGATGCAACGATTCCCACTGCACCTCATTGCCGTGTGTTGGATGCTGAGAGTACAGAAACAAGCATGTAGAGCGTCCCGCTGACACTGACGTGCACGTTGTAGCTTCATCGACGGAGTATTCAGCAGAGGCCCCAAGCCGAAGTACCATGCTTGTGTCATGTCTCGTTACGCCTCGGCTGCGTTTATATGAAACAGACGATGTGAACAGCCGACTATTGCGTCTTTCGGGGCTTTTTGTTTGTGCCCGTCCCTTCAGAGGAGATCCTGCAACCACGTGATGCCGGATTTAGCTGCCTGCGGCACATGTCCGAGGTTTCGTGTCTTTCGCGGCTTCTTCACCTTTTTTGCTGGTCGAGGCCGTTCGCGACTGCATGTCCTGAAGAACAATATCACCAGCCTAAGAGACAGCTGTTGCATTTCTGCTCGGCTTGATTATTAGTGTGTGTGTGTGTGTCTGTGTACTGCAGGTGGCATCAAAGGCCGCATCAACAAGGGTGTCGACAAGCTCTTCGACCACTTGGTTAGGCAAACAGCCGGAACGAAGAGGTTGCACGTCTCTCATGCGATTAGTACACCATCAGATGCGTGCACAAGAAATCCACGTAAAGCACGCCTGATCCCGAGGTTGCTTCATGAATCCAAACCCCCAAAACCAACAGAGGAAACTCTCAGGCTCTCAGTTACACTTCCGGCTTGACACCTACCGCAGACCCAGTGAACCTATGCCTCGCCTGGAGAGTCCAGTGTAGGCGCTGAGAACCTAATGTAGGGGCCGGAGTAGAATGCCCCCGAACCCTGTTGTAAGGCCCCGACTTCAGAAATTAACTCATTAATCCTTTAGTCCTAAGCCCTCAGCCTACACCCTGCATGGCCATGGATCCCCAGAAATACCGCGAGCCCTGTGCCCTAACCCTGTCACTTCTGGGAAGGAAGCAGCTGGTGGATTTCCTCCTGATGCCTGCCGAGAACATGAAGATCCAACCCTCTTTAGGCAGGGTTTAGGGTTTCAGAGGCCTGGATGCAAAAAGGGTTTGCAATCAGGTTCTATACGGGATCTATGAAAATGAGGGTTCTTGCAGGATTAAGGGCGAGATAAGTGTTTTCAGGTTTGGGGCACAGGGTGAACATTGCCCTTGAAGAACTCTCCATATATATATATATATATAAACCTATATGGATCGTTGTATGCGTATGCCTGTATGTATTATGTAAATATAACATTCGGTATAGTATATATATGTATATAAATATATAGATGCATGACTGTATATATGTAAATATACATGCATGTATCACTTATAACATATGCAGCGTGTGCATATACTTACACGCATGTGTATATATTTCTATATGTACAATATCTCTCTCTGTTTATCTCTCTGTATAAGTAGGTAGACAGTTGCCCGCAGTACCAATGGTAGCCTGTTAGGCTAGTAGGCATGACGCTCAGCTTTACAGTTGCCGTTGCCACCGAAGGCGGTCGAAGTAGGGTTACAGGTGCAAGCTCGATGTTGAGAAACAGCCCTTGCAGGCTGAAATCTTGAACAAAACTGCGCATGACAGCTAACCCAGATGAAAGTCTCGACCCTTGAACCCGAATCCCAAGACTTTAGAATGAGTCCCTGTATGTACACGACGCCACACCCCTGGGAGGCATTCTTCACTTGGAGAAGGCTCAGATTCGCTCCAAGAGGCCGTGCTTAGGGCATTCAGCCTGTGGGGTTCAGGATATCTTATAAGTTATAGGCATTAGGCCTCAGGGTGTACGCTTCCCGGAGCGCTGGTTGAACTGTTGGGATCTCAAGAGTTCGGGTTTAGGGCCAGGGTTTAGATTGTCCCGAGCGAGGGAAGCATGGCGCAAAAGGGCTTTAGATTCTAGAATGGGAGTCTTAACAGCTGATAGTACTACCCGTTCGGGTTCAACCAGCGGTGTGTTCGTTTGCTTCCGTGTGTTCCCACGCCTTCATGCTTTCTAATTTTCCTGGACTTACAGCTGGGGTATGATCTCTTCAGGGACGATTTTTGTTCTGCTGATAGTTGAGAGGTTGCCGGCGGAGCTTTTGCAAGCTAGGCAGGAAGGCGGCTCCCAAACGTCGGGCCCCTTCTGTCGGGGAGCACCTTATTGTAACAGAAAAGGGCCGTCTTGATCTCCCCTGCCATAAACAAGACTACCTGCACATTTGTAGAGCATTCTCGCAATCGGAAAACTAATGTCCTAGTGATGACAACTCATGCATGAGCAATGGTCGCTGCGCCTTTTGTGGAGAACTTGTGTCTACACCTCGATACCTTCAGCTTCTTTCGGTCCGCAGTCCGTTCTGCGTCTGCGAGGTTTTGGGGTCGTGTTCAGGGCTTCCCAGGGTACCGGTAGGCCTTGGGATATTTTGGGGGGAAACTTTCCTTAACTTCGTGCCCTATTCTGCCAGCTCCTGGGCGAAACCATGCCATGCTGCCAGGCTAACCGACCTACACTTGCCTTTGCACCTTGGCTGGCAGTGGAATTGAACTTCGATGGGGGTGCTTGTGTGTGTTGCATTTGCCGGGGGTTTGCAGGTCTGGCCCAGACCTTGTTTAAGAGAAGTCGCGCTGTTGCACTGCCTTTCTTTAAGCTGACTTCTCAAAGCTTTGTTACGCCCACCGTGGCCAGCCGGAGCCTGTGCACAGAGAAGGTCAAAACCTTCCCCCACCTCAGCAAGTGCAGTTGCTTATAAGCGGCCCGGTCTCTGTGAAACATCTTGAACTGTCGGCAAGAGCACCCAATCAGCATCGCACACCCTATTTGATCCGAAAAGCCGACACCTCCAGAATCCACAAACCTCTTCTGCCCATAAGCCCCCAAAACAGTCTCTGCCAAGAATCCCGGCCCAAACCCGACTTACTCTACGAAATGCTCTACCCGCAAAACATCCCAAAGGATACATTAGACTTATATACATATACATATGTTTTTTATACATATTACTATCCTACACTAGCGACTTTACTCTATATATATATATACACATACACACGTTGTATTAAATAAAATGAACCCAAAAAGTGTGCCATCGCTCATGCCCAAAAAGGAACCTTACTGCTGGCATCTTCGACATGGTCCACTTCGAGTTGAAGTTGGGCAAGCTTCGGGCCTTTTGGAGTTTGTTCAAAGGTTTAGACTTTAAAAGGTTTGAGGGTTTTTGGGTGTAGGGTTGATTCAAAGAAGCTGGAGCAAGCTTCCGGGCTTGGGATAGGCTTCACAGCTTCTAAGCGCTGCTGAAAAGCTATTCTTCGTGTTTGGTGTGCTGCAAGGATATGTTCGTTGTGCGTTCTGCGACCAGATAGCTTTAGCGTTCGGGGTGTAGGGTCATGGAACGAGTCAGCTGTCCTGGCGTGACGTTGCAAGCCAGTTGCAAAAGGGTCAGGGTTCGGCGTTCAGGCTTGGGGATCCGCTGGCGGATGTGGAGCTGGAGGGCCTTACACGGCATAGCCAAAGAGAATCGAAATAATTGCCTGCTAAGCTGCTGTAGGGTGAGGTTGACAAAACGGGGCCACCTTGACCCGAGCAGTTACTTGACAGGGAATGGCCCACAAAATAGACCTTACACCGGTAAGCCTTACATAACCCTCTAGATGCCTTAAACCCCGCTTCCCGGATCTTGCGAGACGGAAAAGGGACGATTGAACACATAAATTCTTGGAGCATGCTCCATACCTGACAGGATGGCAAAATACCTGTGCAGACCGTTAGCACATTAAGTATGATTCTGGTAGCATAGACCCCTTAACAAGGAAATACACGGACGAACACAGCTGGGCCGCGCGGCCACATCGCGGGACCAATGCAGCGCCACCCAAACTGCATGCAACTGCATGCATCAGACTCATTAATCAGACGAACTGTTTCTGCTTTTGAGACTTCGAGCCATGTCAAGGCGAAGATGGCGCCAAAGTATTGGATCTGAAAGTGAATTCGGCATCCCCGTCTATGGGACCACGTGTCAGGGACAGTGGCAACAACGCGATTCTACTCGAAAGTCGAAAGTTTGCACCGCGCCGCGGCGGGCCAAGCAACCCCCCAAGTGCGTGCGCCTACCGGGAGCGTGTCGCGATGTCCATCCCTGTACTCTCAACCTAAAAAAAAGCCATGAGTAGCCTAACCGCTTAGTTTAGGCAAAGAGGCTAAGCTCACCTTGAGCCATGAGATGGTTAAACCCTTTGGACCCAAAGCCCATCAAAACGAACTTTCTTCGTCATCCCCAAGACCTAACCTCAAAAGCCACTAAAGCCCAAAAAGCAACATAAACTTCATGAGATGGGCAATCATCCCTAAACCCTAAAACTCTCAACGATGCTGTGGGGGTGAACAGAGGAAGTCCTCCTTGCTGCTGACGTATCACACCGACCCGAACCAAGAACCTCGCCTGGCTTGCCCGAGTTGTGAAAGCGTAAAACTCTAAACGACCAAGTCAGCTAAGCAGTTGGGGAAAAAACCCAAACCCTTGAATTCCTAAACTCTTCAGCCTTTTCTGAGAACCCTTACAAACTCTAATCCTTTTAAACCCCTAAACCTCTAAACCCCTAACCCCTAAACCCCTAACCCCCTAAACCATCCTAAACCTTAAACCCTAAACCCAGAACCCTAAACCCTAAACCCCAACCTGAGATGGGCCATCATCGCCTCATGGTCTTCATGCAGAATGTGATTTTGGTCGTGGGGCCCGGGCGCGGTGAGGCGGGGTGAGGGGTTGCCACAGGACAACTATATAGGCTTATATCGGGGTTTAGCTATAGGGATTTATAGGAGTTTAAGGGTTTAGGGGCCTTTAAGCGGATTCTGTCAAGATTCTATACGGTTTTTTAAAGGCCCTTGTAAAGGTCTCTAGGGTTTCTTCGAAGGATTCTATAAAGTTGGGGGCCTTTAAGCGGGTTCTGTCAAGGCCTTAAACTCCAAGTGGCAGCTGTATTTGTCATTTTATTTATGGATGCCGAAATGGATCCAAGCACCTTCTGTAAGAGGTTTTTTTCAGGGTTTTCATAAGGGCCTTGTAAAGGTTTCTAAATGCTTTTGAAGGTTGGTTCAGTCTGTTTGTGGGTTTTTCGAGGGGTTTCGACATAGGGTCTACTTTTGCTCGCTTCAGGAGTTCATGGTTCAAGCCACTGGGGCTTTGGCTTAGCGCTAGGCCGTAGATTTGTGATTTGCGACTTCGATGTTTATTTGGCCACCAGGTATGCAGTTCAAGGGAAGGCACAGATGTCAGAAAATCGGTAAACGTATCTCAGCACCTCCCTGCAGCAGCTCCCTTGTGAGTATGGCATAAGAAACACCAAAACCCCGCCAAAAATAGCATCTTCCTGTAGTTTTCTTTTGCCTATGCATGTAGTATTTTCTTTATCCCAAACCCTATTCTAGTTGTTCAGGCCTCCGGTATTAGCCCTAAACCCGGAGGCTGGGGTTTTCTGCAAAGGACCGCTTTCAGCTTCTTTGCTAAGACGAAAAGGCACCCTTCAGTAGTTGACTGTTAGAGTTTAGGGTTCAGGACTGGGGGTTGTCTTCGAAGTTCTGGAAGTGTCTTCATTACCCTCGACTGCCCCTACAGTATGCATGCTAGTACCGAAACATGCCCCCATGAGGCCTCTGCGTCACAGAAGAAAATTCTTTCCTGAAGCCTAGCACTTGCAACGCCAAATAAAACCCTGAGTCCTTCTGGCAGTGTCCGAGTTGCGAGAGCGTAAATCCTAACCACTGAAAGATCCCGGCCATGCGAGAGGAAAAAACCCTGAAAGCCGAAACTCTTAAACCCGAACCCTTAGCTGCTTTTGATGTGATTTTATCTTCTGCGCGCCAGTAAGAGAGCTTTTGCCGATGCAAGACTGAGTTTAGCTTGGGCGACCAGAACAGTTCTGCGCGTTGAAAAACCCTAACCTGTAAGTGCGTCGGGCTACTTTTTTCATCCCTACAAACAAGTCTAACTTTCGGATTTCAGGTCTACTTTTTGGAGCATGTTGCTTTTTTGTATGTGGTGGTGCAGAATACTTTTTGGGGCGGGCTACTTTTTGAGGCTAGGCTGGATTCGGTGGTGCGGACTACTTTTTGGGCGGGGCAGGAATACTTTTTGCCAAGGCTGAATCCGTACTCAAGCCCCAGATGGTGAAAAATTTGGTGAAAACCAAACCGTACCCGAACCCGTACGGAAAGCGCACGCGTACAGAAAGCGTACCAAACCCAACATGATGGTGAAAAAAGGCGTACTCATTTTTCACCTTTTACCCGCGTACTCAACCCGTACCAACCCGTGCAGGAATACTTTTTCGGGCCAGTCGGGCTATCCATCTGGATTTCTGGGGTGATTCGCGGAATACTTTTTCGGACCAGGCGGGTTTTCCAAGGGTGTTTCGCGGACTACTTTTTTCCGACNATTTCTGGGGTGATTCGCGGAATACTTTTTCGGACCAGGCGGGTTTTCCAAGGGTGTTTCGCGGACTACTTTTTTCCGACCCCCAGAAATTCTATCCCTGAACGCAGGAATGGAAAAAAAGTATCCGTTTGCACTTACTGGAACCCTCTAAAAACCCAAATCCGAGTTCTGTCAGGAGCGTGCCGCCGATTGGAAGTTCGAGGATGTCTTGGCCTCCAAAAGCAGCTAGGTGGCCGTTTGAGATATTGCTACTCTTCCTGATGGTCTTAGAGAGGTCATCTAGAATCTAGAAGCCTGAGCAGTCACTCAACTTACTGTTCCTACAATATCCCTCAAAACCTGGTTCTAATCGTTAAGTCCCTTACATTAGGGTACCCGTACATGTTTGTGGATAGCTTTAATTTGGGAGGCCCTTAAAGATCGACCCGACTCTTCCGGAGCTTTTCGCTTTGGCCTTCTAGGGGTGCCTATTCGTGAATATCAACCTTTTGGGACCCTTAAATTAGAGTTTAGGGTTTAGGGCCCCTTAAGTTGAAACCCGTCAAAGGTTTAGGCATAGAGTTCCCCATGTGGTCTTACCTATTGATTGATTGCTTTATAAGGCTTGCTAAATCGCAAAAACCCTGTTTTAACAAACAAAACATGGTTTTGGCGCCCAAGAAGCCTGAAATATATGCGGCCCAAAACCCAATATCCATAACACCGTTTTAGTTTTAGTAGCCCGAACAGCGAAACCCTTTTTCAACCATCCAGGCAAGACCGTGAAGTTGGCGTGCAAGGCTATCGAGCCCTTTGCTCCTTGGATGTCACAACATGCACGGAGATACGGTTCAGGTTTAGGCTTTAGGGGTGATTTCAAGCAGGGGTAGTTGTATTATTTTCTTATAGTCCTCATGAACAACCACCTATATGATGCCCCGGAACCCCAATCTAATCATTAAGGTCCCCCATATTGGGGGTATAAGGTTTAGGAGTCCAAAACCCTATTGTTTCAGGGGTTATACCTCCTATTGCAGGGGTCATAACCTACAATTTTGGTGGGTTTTCAGGTCAGAACACGACTCACAGGCTCAACGAGTTAAAGGGCTTCTAAGATGTGTGTGCGTGTGCGGTTATAGAGTTTCTTTCAGGGTGTAGCACGGGTTATGGGCTCTATAGGCTGTTCAAAGGGTGTGCTGCGGTTTGGGTCTGTTGTTAGGCCTCTAAGGGATTTTTTGGGGCTCAAGGCTTGTGGTCTTAAGGATGAAGCGACGTCTACCTATGTTTGTGTCGTTCTCACGTTCTGGCCATCGGGCTCCAGAGTCATATAAACTGCTGATGTGAGGGGTTCAGCCGCGTAAAGTTGCTAGAAGCCCTTGTGATCGCTTTAGGCTTAGGGTGGAGTAAAGCACATGTCTTTTTGGGGGGAGTTCAACTTCTTTCTACCAGGTTTACACCAGAGCACAGCGACCAGCCGCTGCGTAATCAGCTTTGATGTAGTGACGTAGTGGCACGGACGGTGAAGAGGCACGGGGCCGGGATGCGAACGCAGCTAACGCACAGCAACGACTGTAGTTGCTTCTTCTGTGATGGAAACGCCTGAGACCGTTGATGACACGGGCATCTAGTTCCAGGGTGTCCTTGCCCAGGGAACAAAAGGTAATTTCCAAGACCCCTCGAACATGTGACAAGTGGGGCGTCCAGGGAAAAAGCTTTTCCGTGGGTCGGCACCCTTGACCACAAAGCACCCAAACTCAAGCTCTAAGCCAAAACGCGGACCGGCTCGATCTCTGGCGCAGGCTAAGCCTCGCAAGAAAGACAAAGGCCCAGAGGACATGGAAAGAAGTCTTTTTGGGGCCTTAATTGTTATTCTTAATACTCGTTGTAACTATCATTGTCCTGACCCTGTAGTTGTGGTTGTGGTCGTCGTTGGGTCCTAAGCGGTTATGTTGGTGGTTTTGGTGAGCTGGTGTTGGTATTATTGGTGTTCGTGGCGTTGGAGTTGTTTGTGTGTTGGTAGTGTTGGTGTTGGTGTCTTTGTCGTCGTCGTGCTCGTGGTAGCGGTTGTGGTCGTGGTCGTGGTGGTTGCGGTTGGTTGTTGTTGTTGTGGCTGTTGTGGTTGGTGATGGTGATGGCGGGGATGGTGTTGATGCTGTTGTCTTACAGGAACCCTTTTCGGCCCCAGCGCAAGTGTTGCAGTACCCCTATAGCATCCTCACGACCTTTCTAGAGCCTTTATGGAACACAAACCCTTATAGAATTCGTGCAGAACCCTTATATAACCCTTGTAGAACCCTAATTATAAAGGATGTATCGAACCCTCGTACCCTTGCAGAAGGAACCTTTATGGCGAACACTTGCAGAACCCTTTAGCAGCCTAGACCCTCTACAGAACCCTTACAGTGCCTCACAGAGCCAGAGTGTTCGCAGGACAAAGCTGCCCAAGGCAGTGTTCGGCACCAGACACAGGTGGATTTCAGGGTCGCAGTTGCTGGGTTTGGTTATCAAGATTCTGAGGCCAAAATGTTCCTCACTCGTGCGGATCCTTGTTTTGTAAACCCGATCCCTTCCAAGCCCCGATGCTTCAGCACTTGTGCATCCAGGTTTGATTGTCAGCCTGCAGATGTACGTGATCATGGTAATGGCAGAGTGGTGGCGGTGATCTGCCTCTAAACCCTAAACGCCCAAAATGGCAGAATTCCCAAAGACATGCATGGCGTGCGACAAGGTGGGTTCAAGCTGGATCCGCCGGAAGCTGACAAAGCTGCTAAGAGACATTCTCAATAACGGCCCCTTGATGCTGTCTGTGGAAGCCTGGGTTGAGATTCAGGGTCTACAGGGCCGAGCTCGGCGCGAATCGGCACTGAACCCGGAGACTTTGTGAAGCAAGTTTTTAGATGACGTAGACGCAGACAGGCATCACTTGGGGCTTTGCTGCGATCCGCTTGAGCTGCTGCTCTGGACGCGGGTTTGAAGGAAAACCCACGGCGCCTCCTTTGCTCTACCGAATCCTTTCTGCCTCTGCAGTCCTCCAGGTAAGCTGAAGGGTCCTGCCTTAGGTAATGTAGCGGCCTTAATAATTAGAATAAGGTTTTGGTGGTTCCTCATTATAAGTATAGTATAAGGAACCCCCAACCCTATTCTAATTATTAAGGCTCCTACATTAGCGAAGCTTTGTCGGACTTGAAGTGTTCCTTATCTTTTGATCATTCGCGTGGTATCCGAATCTCTGGTGGTGTCCAAGCGTATACCCTGCCCATGCCTTTCGAGCCTATACCCTAGGCATTTCGATCTCGGTAGAACCTTGCAGTGCGTAGTGATAATGTAATGTTAGCAATTGGTTGCAAAGTTACATGCAGTTTGATCAGAACTATGGCCCCTAAACTACAAGGAATATGCCATAATACAGACCCCAACAGGGCCCATAACCCCCCTAGTCATGGCTGAGGAATGCAAATTTGCATCCACGACTTCGAAATCCGCTACGAAGACGATACATCTGGAATCTGCGGACCTTATCGGATCGTAGGCTTGACATGGCTGGAGTTTGAGTAGGGTTTCTATAGTCTCCTTAGGAGTTTTCTATTTATCTTCATATAAAACCCAAGAGAGTATTAAACAATGTAACGTCTATTATGGTTCTAAGGGAGGTATAGGTTTAGGGCTGGCGGGCGGGATACCGACCACCTAGCATGCCATACGGCATGCAAAACTACAAAACCGCATGGCAGCGAGTAGCACAAACAATTGCAGAATGGAGCACAGCATAGTGCAATATATGGTGCAGGAAAGCAGGATCTAGGCGCCCCTGTCAAGCGTCTAACCCTTTCGGTTATTCGTTTTGTGCTTGATTGAGGCGTTGGTCGCCGTGATGCTGTTCACTTAAGGCCTTAAGGTTGAGGTGGTTTAGGAGCAAGGGTTGCGCAGGTGGTGCGACTGCGTGGGCCTTTACCCTGTCTTGTGCCCAAGCCCGAAACTTTGCAACAAGATCGGAAAGCTCAATACTCGAGAGGGTTGTAGGTTTGTTGGCATGCCCCCCAATGTAAGCACGAGGGTTCAGGGTGTGGGTTGAGGGTTTTATTCTTCTCATGTCCTCGACCCTAGTTGACCCCAAGCCCAGATTCCCAAGTGTTTCAGGGGTCACCACCTTTTCAACCCCATGTCCAGATCCGAGGTGGAAGTTTCAGGAAATTAGGCTATCCTAAACACACTTCGGATCTATCAATACCCAAGCCCTAGAAGTAGAGGGCCCCTATGAAACCCTTATAAGTGCTAAATCGTCGCAGTACAGGGTCCCCTAAACCCTAAACCCTCGAAGTAGAGTCATATCGGGGCCGGAGTAATTACCAATATTACCAATACTATTCCTGTGGGCTCCTGAACAATATGTCAGTAGTGTAAAATACACCGAAACCCTATTCTAATTGTTCAGGCACCTGTATTGGAGGGTCACTTATGTTTTGACATTCCTCATGCCCCAGGCGGATTCGTTGTCGACAGCTTGCAGCTTCGTGCGGTCAGCGCAGGCCAGATGTTGCTTTTCAAGCGTGTAAACTTACTGTGTGGTCAGGTATGTAAATGATTATCTGAAAGCTATTAGTGCTTAGAAGTGAACAAGTCGATGTGCATATTATATCTATATATATATGTATATAGATATATTTATACTCGGAACTACAAAGTGCACTGTCTGGAAAAGACCAGAATGCGACCTAGCCATGGCCGGTGCTTGCTCAGCGTAACCTTCTCGAAGCTTAATGAATTAATCCACTAGTCAGATTTGCAGAACATGATTGAACTCAGAGATTAAGGATGCAAAGGGGAGGTGCAAGGTCGCACATTGTGCGCAGTCTTGCTTGCAGTTGAGCCATCGCACCATTGGATCCTCTCAGCACTGATGAATTTGTTCTGCATGCGGCAGCTACGTAGCTTCCTACTGTTGTCTGCGTTCTGTGCTGAACCTTCAGCAGTATAACCCTGATTTGGCGCCTTCTTTATGCCATTGCAGTTTGCCAAAGACACTTCCGGTCCTAAGACAGATCTAAAAGCCCTGGCCTAAGCCCCTACACCGGCATCCATCCGTACGTGGCGAGGTCAGGGACATGGAGACGAAACGCATCTCTTCCGTGCGAAAGGCACCTGTTGTTTTTGGGAGCAGGGTGCGTTTCTGGGTCAGGGCAAGAGTGTGTTTAATGCTGAGCCGCGGGAGTTGAAAGATGTGAGCGGTACTTTCAATATCAGAAAGTGGTTGGCTGGCCGGCCGCACGCATGCCAGGAAGGTTTAGCATAGAAGCAGTAGGCACTTGGGTATGCTTAGAGTATTATTGAAGTATGCAACGAACAACAGCAACAAAAGCGAGACGACATAAACGACACCAGCAACAACAACAAGAACTACTGCTGCTGCTACTACTACCACCACTACCACTACTACTACCACTACCACTACTACTGCCACTACTACTTCTACTGCTCCTGTTCCTGCTCCTTCTATTGCTACTGCTACTGCGCTTCCGCTATTGCTATTGCATCTACTACTACTACTACTACTACTACTACTACTACTACCTACTACTACTACTACTACTACTACTACTACTACTACTACTACTGTCCACAATGTGCCAAGCGAGTGACAAACTACTACTACTACTACTACTACTACTACTACTCCGTCTGCTACATCTACGGCTACGGCTACAGCTACTGCTACCACCACCACCACCACGACGACGACGACTACTACTACTACTATACTACTACTACCACTAGGACGACGACAACTATACTACTCGAACCACTACGGCTAGTTCTATTGCCGCTACTGCTGCTGTTGCTCCTGCTCCTGCTCATGCACATGCTGCTGCTCCTGCTGCTGATGCTGATGCTGCCGCTACCCCTCCTCCTACTTCTACTGCTACCACCACCACCACCACCACTGCCACCACTACTACTGCTACTACCACTACTACTACTACTACGACCACGACGTCTCTACCACTACTTCACTAGTACTTCTAGTTTTACTACGAATAATAGCTTGGATTAGTAGCACTAGTAAGCAGTACGATCACTGGTACCTGTACTAATACTGCTACTGATAGCACCATGACGACGACGACTACTACTATTACCACCACCTAACGCACATTGCAGAGATAGTTTGCGAAGTGCTTGGTGTCAGCTGTCCCTGTGAGCCCTCAGCCGGTAAATTTCCGCAGGGCAGTGGAGGCCCGGATTGGCTTATCCGGAAGAAGGGTTGGCATCGCAGCCGCCGTCGTTGCCCGGCCAGGGTTAAGGTTTGGTACAGGATGAGCACTCGGCTAGACAGCCAGTCCAGCTCCAGTACAGCGCTGTGTCCGAACATCTTGCACCAAAGAGAACTGACGTCACAACCTTCGAAAGTCCCAATGGAGGCCACAACTCCTCAAGTTCGCTTGCAAGTATGTGCTTACCGCGTGCAGGCGTAGGAACTGCTCCGCGACTACAGTAATTGTTTTGTATCGTGTATGTGGCCTCGCACTCCCTGCTGCCAACTGAGGTCCTGGCAACCAAAGGCCACTTGACTTAGCGGTGCTTCATTGATCGGGTTACAGCGTGGCACTGCGACCCTTCCTTGTCATGTTCGGAAGCTCTGTGCTTCTTGAACTAGCCTTGGAGCTGTATGCTGTGATGATTTCGTGGGGTTT
Organism: Symbiodinium sp. clade A Y106; assembly: GCA_003297005.1. Taxonomy (NCBI): domain Eukaryota; class Dinophyceae; order Suessiales; family Symbiodiniaceae; genus Symbiodinium; species Symbiodinium sp. clade A. The sequence goes on along the minus strand of BGNK01001137.1, from coordinate 55,886 downwards.
CAGAGAGTCTGGGTACCCATCCAGTTTCAGCATGCTTGCAGTGCTGTAAAGCTGTGTGCGGCCTCACACCTTCATCGTCTTTATTTCCTTGCGGCACTTAGCTGCCTCTGAACGTGATTAGATCATCTGCAACTGCTGGTCATAACATACCCTATACTGTTTACACTTTCTGGTTCCATTCGGCGACTCTGGCAACCGATACGCGTGCTAGCATTCGCTGAAGAGCTTGAGGCCCCGTGGCTTTTCCCCAATCCTGCCTTCAGCATTTAGGCATTTTAGCCTCAGGGCGGAACTCTGGTCACCCTACTGGAGCCTAAACCCTCATCAGACTAACCCCTATCCCCTCAATCCGGACAAACCCGATGCTCTAAGCACTAGAGAATCAGAACTTTGGCTACCAAACCTCAAACTTAGAGAAGTGCAGCGAAACCGTAGCACCTGGGCCTCATAAAATTCAAGGTTCGTCATATGCTATGAGGCGATACAGGTACTACGAACTGATTACTCAGACCCTTTGAAACCTTATCAAGCCCTTAGTTAAAGAAGCCCCCATGCACCCTTCAACCGTGCAGCAAGCAGAACATGGAGTGTTTTTGGGAACACAGAGCTCGCAGCAGCCAGCTCTCGCTGTAAGTTGAACTTTTCGCCCAGAAAGCGCCAGGCGCAATCGGTAACACACTAATAACATTCTAATAACAATGGTAAGAACACTCTACTAACAATGGTAGTACGAGGCAGACCTTGTGTAGAATTAAGGCCGTCAAGCTTGTGACATCGTGCAGGCCCTTTTGTACCCTGGACACTGTAGATAGTCCTCAGCCGCGGCCATTTCGATTCGGGATTAGGGCGATTCGGGGTTTGCATGTGGGAGCAACTACGAGCTGATCTGGGAGGTTGGGGTCTGGGGGGCATCCTGCCGTCCAAAGGGACTTTGGGGTTTAGGGATTGCAGGGTGCTGGCGTTTGAAGTTTGGCTGAAGGGATTCAGGGCCTATAGTGCATTGCAGTCCCTGCTCGAAAAGGCTTTGGGATTGCAGGGTTTACAGTATATGGTCTACGTCATGATATGGGGTTTGGGTTTGTTCCTATTACCTGAACCTTGGTGCATCTCCACGCCAGTCTTTCAGCGAGACCATCAGCAATGCCAAGAAAGCTGCCGCAAAGATCTTTGACTTCAGCGCCTTGGCTTCATGCAAGTCGATGCGACAAGGGTAGAAACAAGCCCAGAACCAGCCATGAAGCAACAGCAACGGTAACGGTGAGTGTGCTCAAGTCGCTACAGTACTTAGTTAGGCTGTTGTATTGCAGGAGTCAATCCCTGCCCCGAGCAGCGTCAATTCGACAGAGGCTCACCCTCATTACCAAAAACAATCTGTTGCCCCCCACTCCTGGCATGCCAAAGCCAAAAAGCATAGTTTCGCGGTGATACCAGCCGCCAGCGGCTCTCCAAATTATCCCGCATCCCGACCACACGAGCCTCCCAGCGACGTTGCCTCGGCCGAGGGTTCAGGCGTAGTCAACCTTTCAGGTTCCGGGTTGTTGCTTTGTCCCTTCATGGCTTGTTCGATTTCCGATGTAGTCGCTCCATCGTGTCCAGATCGGCCACCGTTTGCAGAATTTGGGTCTTCAGGGGCTTGCGGTCTTTTTGGTACTGCCTTGGGTTGAGGATATGCGCGGCGAGCATATGGTAGGGGCTTATGATGTATCGTTTTGGCATCACACTGCAGGGGCAGTCCTGCAGGAATAGCCGGAATCTGTGATCGATAAAACCCAAAACAACGTGAAGCCGGATTCCTCTCCGAAACCCTCAATCCTAACCCTGCATTGCCTGGCGCTGCTAGACCTTGTGGTTGCAACGGCAGAGAGAGAGAGAGAGAGACAGAGAGAGAGAGAGAGAGGGAGAGAAAAAGCGGGCGGGCCTTAGCGCCCGGGGGGCTTAACTCGCCCCTTAAGCCTGGGAGAAGAAGAGAGAGAGAGAGAGAGAGAGAGAGAGAGCGAGAGAGAGAGAGAGAGAACCCTGAACCCTCCCGCTCCCAGAAGCGTAATCCGAAATCAGCTTCTCGACTTCTCAAGCAAACTGGCGCGATATGCCTGCCGAGGTCACGGTGTACATGGTGGACTGCATGGCCATGGCATCAAAGTGTTTTGGGAAGCCTGCCTTTTCGGCCTTCCATGGCCTGGGGTTTAGGGGTTGAGGGTGTTGGGTCTGCTATAGGGGCCTTAATAATTACCTATACTATTTTGGGGGTTCCTCATTATACGTATAGTATAATGGGCCCCAAAACCCTATTCTACGGCCACTACATTACAGGGTTTCTGTTGCTGGGAGGCTTATTTTTATCGAGTTCAGGATGGTCATAATTACCCATAGGCTCCATGGCAGTTCCTGTTAGTGTCGGTATTTAGGATCCTATAAGGTAATCCCAAAAAGGAACTACTAGGGAGCCTATAATTATAGCAATTTGAAGGCTCCTGCGCGCCAACCGCTGTCTAATTTCGAGGAGAACTTGAATCAGGGCTGACCATTCCTGAAAGGTCCAAGGGCGACAAGCACATTGCCAGTGACTTTAATAAGTGACAGCAATATCCCCTGTAAGTCCCTGTATGAAATATACTTTGAATATACCGCTACTCCTTTTCCACTGGCTCAGGCCCTGACATCATCTTACTTGTCCCAGTCCGTAGCTCTGACCTGCCATTGCCGAGCATTGCTTGCTTCGTATCTTATTGTTTAATATGGATCAGGGTTCAGGGGGAGGCAAGAGCTTGCGGGGGTTGCGCATGCCTTTACAGTACGTATGCTTTGGCTGTATACTATGCCGGGAGGGAACCAGGGCGCTCAAGTCAAGGCTTTAAGTATGCAAGTTAATAAACATGCAACTTCAACTCCCAGCACTGATGTGTCCATCTGAAGGCTATTGAAGCCCTTAATTACCCATTACAGGTTTAGGGTTTAGGGATTGCTGGAGGCACTTCAGAGAGACCTCGTGCAAAAAGGGTTTAGGATGTCGATGGGCATCGGCTATATTCACACAAGAATCGCTCCAGGTCCACATGTGCAGATGCCTCGGAGCAAGACTGGCTTCTTTCAGCGGGGATTTATGCATTAAGACCTTCTGTTTGGAATGGCGTACCGGGAATGCTGCCTCATCTGTCGCAAGAGCCCACAACTTGAGTTGAAAGCTCTTCGTACAAGCGGCAACATTTCAAGGAGATGTTTCCGCGCAGCACAACGCGGGTCTCCGAGTTCTCTTCCGAAGGCGGCTTTCCTGCAGAAGGTCTCGGGAAGGGAACTCAACTGCTCAGAATCCAAATGAGAAGTTGTTAGACATGAACTTTGGTGGCATACATAGGAAACAAGTGAAGCCAACAAGGGCCCACTGAGCCTCACCACTTTTCGGGTTGCATGGCTGTTTCTTTAGTTCGATGCATTCCCTGAGCGAATCCCATCTGTTACTAGCAAAGGTGTCCTTCTTGCAGCCAAGAGTTATTGTCTACTATTTGCTTTTATCCTGATGCTCCAACACCATACATTGGACAAAGAGGGACATAAGGATCGTAATTCCGGTCTCCCGGATTCTGTGGGAAGGATGGGTCACCCCGCATGTAAAGATAAACAGAGCCCAGAACTCTAACAGCCCCGCCTCCCAGGCCTTCAGATGCAGCAGACCACCGCCACTTCGCAATTCCGACTGCGGCTGCAGGAAGAAGCCCGGCTCAAGAGCCCCTTAAACGGCTCGGACCGTACTACGTCGTAAAGGCACATGCTCGTTTCAGAGATTTGGTCTCAAATCAGCTTTCAAGGCACAGTTTGTGTTGGTCTCGGCATGAACTTCTGCTCCTGCTGGCGGGGACTGCTGCTGATGCTAGTTTTATTATAGTTTCTGCTACATGCAGCAGTCTTGCGGTGTTCTCGGCACTTCCTGCCTTTTGCACGAGTACTCCCAATCAGCACAGAGGAGTAACAGCAGTGGGGTGGTTGTTCGGGACGGCAGAAACACGAATCTTGCAACTCTGGGCGCCAAGCCAATGAGATACTTGTGGTGAACGAACGCGCTTCGCATCTTCTGCCGAGGAAGGACCAGCAAGAGACCAGTGTCATACTAACAGTTACTGACCTTACACTCTACTGCAGGCCACATGTGGGGAATTGGGGGTTCTCTCAAAAGCGGAGTAGTATAATTTGTACTTCCATCGACGCCACGACGGCTACCACCAACATTACCACCAACAATGCCATTTCCTGGAATGGGGGGGAATCCTGGGACTAGCTTACATGTTCTGAAGTTTCCCGGCTCAACTCCGTTGTTTTCCTGTATTTTGGAGGTACATCTGCTCACGTTCTCTTCCTACTGTCCCTTCTGCTACGTGGTTGTCAACGCAAGATTGCGAGTGAATGCTACTGCTACTACTACTACTACCACCACGACCACCAGCAATGATCAGAGTACCGCAGAGCAAACTAAGCATCCTCCGATGCACACCGAGGATAGCGGCTGCAACGTTTCCGATTTCCTGAAGACCCGGAAGATCCTGAGGCATGGCTTTTCGGTACGCTCCAGAACCTTCTGTGCTGGGTTTAGGTTTAAAATTTTACAGGTTTAAACCTTATAACCCTGAACCCCTTTTCCTCGGCAGGAAGTGGGAGCGCTTGCGCTATGGCATCAGCCGCTTTGTCATGCAGCAGATGTTGGATGAACGACAAGGCCACAGAGCGTGTTCCAGAAAGTGTCGTGACAGGGCGCTTTTCTGAGTTCAACCATATCAGGACCCAGTGCTTGGACGGATCACGTCCACCAGTAATCTGAATGTCTTTCCCGGATTGTCAGCAGCCTGGTTTCTGCGGCGTTTGGACTCACGGTTTCAGTTGGTGAGGATCGTTGACTTTTCACGAGCATAAGCTGCGTTTTGCCATTTTGACGCTGCATCATCGTGGCATGCTGTCTTTGCAGACACAAGAAAGATCAATTTATCGGAAAAGGCTCCAGGGCAAGGCCAGCGCCTGGCAGCAGAAGTAACTCGTGCCCCTCTCCATCCAAATCGGGTCATGCAGGTCCTCACGCAGTGCATCTGTCTCAGCACCGGCTCCGTGAGAAAGCTCGACGCCTGCGGGACATCATCGGCCAGCACAAGTATTTGGCACTTTGTCTGAACTGACCTCTGTTTTTGCTGTTTCCCAGCCAGTCTAGTGAATAGCACAATAAGGGTAATGGCCGTTACAATTCGTAGTAAGAGTAATAGTACTCATGGTATGAACTTGTCGGGAGGCCAACTCCAACCATGTCCTCCACTGGTAGTTTGGACAGGCTCAAGCTTGGAGTAGATTTTGCCGGCTTCGAGAAGCCGTAGAAATGTCGATGGCCACGGACATGATGGCGTCTGCGGGGCACCCCTACTTGGGCTCTGGGCTGCACAGGTGCCGGGACAACATGCAGATCTCCATCCCGGAGGATGCAGATGCAGAGATTTATCCGACTGAGGCAGTCCAAGTTCGCAACACATTCATCCACGTGGCAACGCCAGAAAATGGCGTGGAAGATGCTTCGAAACATGTTTTTTCCTGCCCAGCTAGCCACATCGGGTGGATTGAAAAGCTCTTTGAGGAAGATGACGCCGAAACTGAGCTTCCCCCCATGATCCCGAGCAGCAGGCCCGTGATTTGCCTGGAAGATGCCCTCTTCGAAGCACCAATGCCCTACGAGGCGGCCCAAGCACCCCAAGTGTCCTACAGCTACCATGATCCCAGCCCTTTCAGCCCCGAGGAGCCGGGTTTAGAGTTCAGGGTTTAGGGTTTAGAGTTCAGGGTTTGGGGTTTAGAGTTCAGGCTGTAGGGTTTAGGGGTTAGCGGTTGTAAGGGCTTAGGGTTTAGGTTTAGGGTTCAGGGTACTATTACAGTCCTTACGGCTCTTGTAATAAGGGGTTTATACGGGTATAACTTGCTTTCTACTAAGGGTTGCTGTCGGGGAACTATAAACAACAAGGGCTACTGTGGGGGATGCTACACTACTATAGTGAAGGCTAGTGTCTATTAATCCCCTCTGACTTCTTATCGATTATCGCATTCCCTACAGCATTCCCTTATTACTCATTATATTAAGGGATATCAGCCTCTTACTTGTTATAGTAATTATTACCCTTTGTGGGATCCCAAACTTTTTCTGGGTTCCTGTTAAGCGACTTAACGTAAGTTACCATAATAAGGAAACCCTATTTCTTGACTATAGATCCCTACTATGGTAACTTGAGTTGAACCCCTTAACCCCTGAACCCTTACAGAACCCTGAAAGGAACCGTTATAGATCCCTTAAAGGAACCCTTGACAAGAGCCCAGTTTTTGCGGCCTTTCGGAGGAGTTCCCGAGCATTGGCTCCAAGGGCCATTTCACGAAAGACTGTCGGCCCTGCGCCTTCCTCCACGCCAAGGGCTGCGTCAACGGCAGCTCTGATCAACAGCTCTCATCCTCGTTTTGATGTTTTTTGGTTGGCCTCTGGGCACTTTCTAGAATTAATATAAGGCGGTAGGCGAAGCAGCATGTATAACTATACTTTTTCCCAGTGGGCTACAGAAATGCAAGGCCAGATGTGCTCCTTTTGCCACTTGTGTGACAAGGGGGAGAAGAAGAGGAGACAGAAGGCCAAGAAAGCCATGTTTCAGGGTCTCCATGGTGGTGCCTGAAGGCTTTGCCGCGCAGCTATGAGGAAGGCAGAATGATATTCAGAATAGTAGACCTTTGGTAGGGACGCCTGCCAGAATCTGTGAGGAATTTGAGTTGGGGGCCCGGTCAAGGAGCCGTGCACCCCGCATGCTAAATTCAGAGCCAGCCTTGCCAGGCCTCGTAAGCAGATCTATTTGTTTCCGAAATTTGTATTGAATTTACTCATAGCATATTCTAAGTTTCTATAGTGTGCGAAAGATGTATTTCGATAGGTACGTGGATAGCTAGCTAGCAATCTAGCTGGGTAGCTGGGTAAATAGATTGACAGATTGCTAGATGGATAGACTTAAAGAGATAAAGATTAGATCAGATGAGGTTAGCTTAGAGTCGATCATATTCCTCGTTTAAACAAGATAAGACTTGAGTCGGCTGGTCCAGACTAGACTAGATTAGATTAGACAGACAGAAGCAAAGGAAGACATATCGATAGCGATAGGTAATGCTTTCTTTCAGCGGCAACTACAGGACCTAGTGATGCGTTTTTGAGTCCATTATGACGTAGTCGCTTAAACGGTAGAACCCGCACCAGCATCAGAGCGTGTCGTGATCTTGATCCTAGGTTCTTTCAGTTCTCCTTCGCGCGTACGAGGCATCTGCACAACAGGGCAAACGCCATTAGTTGGGAGAGCGGTTGCATAAGAAGCATGCTCTCCACTTAGCTTCGGGCACGGAGGTGCCCTTCGACCCGTTGGGGGAGGCACAACCCGCCCAAAGCCCAACGTACACCCAGAACCATCGTCTTTCCCGCTACCAGCATGCTCATTGCTCGCAGCTCCGCAAATAAATTTTAGCAGATGGAGGTAACAGTTCAGTGGTGCTGGAAGGAAGGATGCGAGGAAGTATATGAGCCGTGTCTGAAACTCCTTGCAAGACCCAGAAAACTAAGAGCGCAGGCGGTTTATTTCCTGATTAGGCAAAGCGTCTCAGCTGGCTCGTACCTCCTATCACCAGACACGCACAGAGCTCGCCGCAAAAAGCACGTTGCCGGCCGTTGCACAGGGCTGTCTCCATTTTAGCTCCTTGCCCGAATGATGTTCGTTTGGGGAAGGAGGGTTCCCAAGCTTCAGGCCGATTCCCAAGCTTCAGGCTGATTTAGGCAGGTTAACGACTCGGTTTCCGTGTCATGGGATGTTCTTTTATACCGATCTAAGGACGGTCTGGACTGCCGGGCTTAGAAATGTTCTTTACAGCCTCGCGGCCCAGGATCGATTGATCGTATCAGGAAGCCTCAGACGCACAGTGGAAGGCCTGTTGTACAGAACGTATGCGCTCGACGTCACACACTCATAAACCTCGCCTGACTTCGTCGAGTTGCGAGTGCCAAAAATTCACACACTCATGGTTTCTCTAGCTTTCAGCGGCTCATGGTCCTATGAGGCTCTGGTTCGAAATAGTTCACCGCTTATTGGATTAGTCACTTAGTACTCATAGGTTTTTTTGTGCGTTTGCCAGACGCATCTGCACGCTTGCACTTTTAATTTTAGTCTGACAGAAGATTGCAAACAGTATCTCGTTCTTGCATCATGGATCCGTGGTACAAAGTTCCCCGAGTTCCCGGTTCTCTTTGGCACCAAGACTGCTTGTGCAAACACTTCAAATCACAAACCCAAAGCACCCAAAACCCTAAACCCCATGCCTTCCTATGGTTACCCTGCAATGCGCGCTCGTCCTTGCTAGGTAGGAGGGAAAAAAAACCCCATGCCTTCCTATGCTAAGGTGGAGCCCTGCAACTTCAGCCTCCATTTCGTTTGCCTGCCCTTCAAGGGCTCCTTCGGCGTACGTATGTTTATAGAAGAGGATGATTAGGATTCAGGGTTTCGGGCTGAATTTAGGGCTACGAAGTGAACTCAGTTTAGGATACAGGGCTCAGGGCTATGAGTCTAAGCAGTCGGATTCGGGGCTTTAGTGGTGTTGGGTAATATAGGGGCCTTAAGGATTTGAATAGGATTTTGGTGTATATGCTACGATAATCATTAAGGAGCCCCCCCGCCCTCCAATAGTGCAGGTAAATTATTACGGTCCCTAAATTAGCTATTTGATTGGTCTCGTTGGATGTCGCTGGTCGCATTCCTGACTACAGGAGGCGGTGATCCCAAGAAGCTATTGAGGTTTTGCTATTAGAGTAGAGTTTTGGGGTACATTATACTAGATGTCTATAATGATTCAGGAATATTTTGAGGAGTGCTTTGATGATTTTCTCGGCAAACTGATACTACACTTTCGTCAGGCTGTTACTGGGGCGTGCAGAGAACTGAGTCTTACTTTCCACCTAATCTGCGGCTACGGATGGTAATATAGGGGCCTGGATACCTTTTTAAGAGGGTTCCTTGTTGTAACTATAGTAGAATTGTAGAATATTCGAATTAATAAGGCCCCTATGGTAGGCGAGTAAAGCAAGGATCCGGCGGCGAGCCACACTTGGATGTGGATCTTGACATCCAGGACCCGCTTGTGACGACTGATGATTTGATATGCTTAGTTGTGTTTGGGGCTTGCAGCTTAGAGTTCGATGTTTAGTGCTGCCAGTTTTCAGTTTTAACTAGGCAGCCTGTTGTGCTTGGGTTGTTTAGCCAGCATTTTCCAAAGCGCACCTCCGCACCTCTTCAGAGTAAAGCCTAAACCCTTGCTAAACCCAGGGCTGATGACCTCTTCAGAATAAACCCAGACAAACAGACACCGAGTCCTGGGCGAGCTGCCCTTCAGGGATTAAAATCTACCGCTTATGATAGGGTACAGGGTTTATAATAGGACCAATAGGAGTTGGATTTAGGCTTGCTGTACTTTCGGTGAAGGGGTGTCAAACAAATCTTGAATCTTGCAATAGTGGCTTCATACTGGAAGTTGCATGTTGCCGACACCTCTAAGAGTCTGGTATCGGGGTCTGGGTACACAGCGACAGCCCCTTGTAGTACACATGGTTATCGCAGAAAGCACCACCCCCTTGGCCCTGCCGACAGAACAAATATGTCAACTATGAAGGCCACCATATGTTTTAGGGTGGGTTTCAGGATAATTTGCACGCCTCCGAACGTGCATCGAGCACGAAGGCACAGTGCAAGATTCCAACAGGCTAAGCCTGGATCTTAAGCCAAAAAGCAGCAAATCTCAATCAGGAGCTTTCCACTCTGCTGGATATGACTCAGCTGAAGGGCTTGGCTGCCATAATCGGCCACACGTCTCGAGTTCTCTTAGTTTTAAGTTCCCTTTTTCAGCCCGAGTCTAGCTCAGCTGAACTTGAGGACCTGATACAAGTGAGTTACTCGCCGTATACCCAGAGCCTCGCACAGCCAACGCGTATGCTTTTCTGTGTATACATCGACATCTGCATAGCCTAGTTCTTGCTCTTGCAATGCCATTCCTACTGTCAGTGTAGTAGCGTTTGGTCTTGGCACGCACGCCATGACTAAAATCCTGCAACCTTCTGTGCCACTGTCTACAGTGAGCTTCGTTGCTTTTTGCTTTCTTGATACGCCCGTAAGCCATCAAAGCCGTGGTAAGCTCCCAAACCCCCAGACTCTGGCCCCAAAGCCTACATCACCCCCACCCACCCCCTTCACGCCCCCCCCTATCGTCCATCCAACCGCTCAACTCTCCCACCCCACTCCACTTACACTATACTCNCCGCCCGCACGCCACCAAAGCCGTCTGAACCCCCCAAACCCCCAGCCCCCGGCCCCAAACCCCACCCCCCCCCCCCCCCCCCCCCCCCCCTCCCGAAACTCCAAATCCCTGAAGCCTGAAGCCATCAACCCAAGAGTCTAACACCCTGCACTCCCAAACTCTCCGTCCTAGGCTACGTGCAGCGATGGGTCCGGCAAGACAATCTCTTCCAGTGGAAGCCTCCGCCATCATCATACAGGCTTCCTGTTCTAGGATTTTCGTCGGTATCCTTTTGGGGTATCATTCTGATATACCTCAACTTGTTTTTGAAGCGCATGGCGCTGGGGTTTGTAAGGGCTCTGAAAGAGGTTCTGGAGAATCTGGGTTTATAAAGTGTATACAGTATACAGTCTTAGGGTTCAGGGATTGGGATTTAGGTTTGCATTGCTTATATATATATATATATGAATACCAGTGCTGTTTCGGGATGACGAACTTTGATTGTCCTGGGTGCCCTGCATACTCTGCTTCAAGGTTTGTCGACTTTCGCGTGTGGGTTGATTTGATTGGCAAGTTGTGCCAACATCAATACTTTTGTTGTTATTCAGCTCCTAGCTAGTCTTGGAAGCCCAGATTTCCGGTTCGTCTGCTTTGTTCGTGATGGTGGTTAGCCTCTCACGTCACGGGAAGAGGGTCACTTGGCCTCGAACTGAGACCCCTATGATATTGGGGAAGGGTATGAGGAAAGGCCTTACATTGTGCGCACTCGTGGCCAAGGAGCCACCCCTTCGAACCGACAAATCCTCACCTGCATTGCCCGAGTTGCGGGAGGCCGAAGGCCTAAACCCCTAAAGCCCCAAAACCCTAGACGCTTAAACCCCAAGGGCCTAAAGCCTTAAACCCTTAACCCATCTTAACCCCTATTATACTTGAATCTGTACCTTGCATGCGCTGCATAGCTGTCTGGACACCCCAAATTTGGAGTGAACAGATGGAATTCGCCGGACTATTGGACATAACTCCCTGCTTCGTGAGCTCAGCCATGCAGGAGGCAAAAACCCGAAGCCCTAAGGAGCCCGGCCTGTTGTGAAGCCCTGGGCTGTGAGTTTAGTAGCCAACCCGAACGCAGAGACCTCGTCTGGCTTGTCCGAGTTGCGAGAGCGTAAAGCCCTAATTCCAGGCAGGCTGCAGACATCTCGGGCTCCGGGCTCTCCAAGGGTCGGCTACTCTGGGCCTACGCTTTGAAGCTTGTGCCCCTCAGCTTTGAACTTGGGGGGGGCTTTAGGGGTTTAGGGGTCCTGGGCTTGAGGGTTGAGGGCTCCTGGGGGTTGGGTTTAGGGGTCGTAAGATTGAGGCCGATCGAGGCCTGGAGAAGTTGAGCGGCCTTGGGCCTTGGGGGGG
>BGNK01001137.1:4374-44154 GCA_003297005.1 Symbiodinium sp. clade A Y106 | reverse complement strand
GTTGGGGTATGGTGGAAGCTTCGTCTTTTTGTGTAGAGTGATCCTGGGCTACTACGGGGGGGGGGGGATAGTAACCTAATGGGTAGGTAACTGGGCTTCTACTTGGGGGTCTTCTCTTCCTAAGATGTGGCATTGAGAAAGTTAGCGAAGAAAGAGCCTTGGCTTTGACTGACGGCTCGGGTCTTTCCGCAGTAGGGTCCGAGCAGTCGGGTCTGGAGTCGAGTTCTTTGGCTTCTTTGGCCTCTGGCTCCGACTTTGGAATCAAGGATCCTGAGGCTTTAGCATGTAATTTCGAATCTTCCCCTAGACGTCCAGATGATATTTGAGACTCATTGATGTGTCCTTTGCGAAGTGCTTCCACGTGCTTCGCGGTGCTTCAGGGAGCCGAAGAAAGCCTCGCTTGGTTTGCACTCTGTTTTCCTGCGCGGCTTTTCTAGAGTAGCAAATTGCGATGCAGAGCGTCTTGGTTAAAGGAACGGACTGGCGAAAAGGACTCGTCGGGCAGTCACGCGCAGTTGGAAGACTGAAAGGCGCAGTTGAATAGTTGTTTGGGTCATAGGTTTCTTAGGTTTCTGTGCAGCAGGTAGCCGGCCGAGCTTCCTGCACTCGGATAAGGATAGCCCGTTCTCCTCCCAAAGCGAATTTTGGAAAGCAACCATGAGCGCTAAGCTGTCGCAGACTGCATCAGCAGCAGCAGCAGCAACAGCAACAACAGCACTGAAGCAGCAGCGGACGGTAGTAGCATTTGTGGAGGCAGCAGCAACAGCAGTAGTGTGGTGGATCTGTGGCTGATTCGGTTCATGATCCGAAGCATTGCACATCTTGATTTTCCCAAGTGTCCAAAAAAGTGTCGGTATTTAGTAGGCTCTACAGAACCTTCCCCTGCCGGATGGTGCACGGCAAGCACAGCATGTCAGGTTGCGCAGCATCCACCCGCGCTATCACTGGACTTCTTTGAGCTGGGTGTGCCTCAGATGAAGAGCTGTAGTCATCGCTGCCGCCTGCATTCTCTGCATCTTTGCAAATACACCTCTCAGCCTATCTAGTTGTGCTCCTCCGTGGATTTGTCGAGCTGCTTCATCTGGTCTATAGCTATACATGTTTTGTGCATTTGTAACAGTCTTCCCTTGGTCTCGATTGCTTTATCTCTGGTTCTCTCTCAGTCAGTCTCTCTCACTCTCTCTGTCTCTCTTGCCGTCTCTTCTTTCCCCTTGCCCGTGGCCAGGCACATACGCCGGTCTGCTTCGCTTCGCCATGCCCTCTTTGAGGCCTTGGTCGCAAGGCGCACGGCTCGCTTGGGAAGCCTGGATCTGGCAGACACAGCAAACACGCAGACACACACACACACACACAGACACACACACACACACACACACATCCACCCACCCACCCACCCACCCACCCACCCAGACATACATACATACATACAGACAGACATACATACATACATACACATGGGCATGCACATATCAGCCTGGTGTGATATATGTTATGTGATGCTATCTGTTGTCTCATGCGTTATCTGAAAATTCAACATTTTCTATTTCATATTCAACTACATATTGTGTCATGCTATACGTTACTGTGTAATTTTATCTCATCATAATTTTATCACTTATGTCATTGTCTCGTAGTGTGCTGTTTCTATATCATCGTATGTGATATGAGCCCGTGTCTTGCAGTTTGCAACGTTGATGAGGGCACCGAGCCCAAGTCTCGGTGGTGGTGAATAGCCGTGGCTGGAAGACACTTCGTCGTCTCTGCCCCGGAGATTTGTGTTTACCATTCGGCTGAACGTTGCCGTCCCATACTGTATGACGATTATATACGAATGTCGCAACATGTTCTCAGACTGGAGCTTTCCTGGGCTTTGGAGTACCATACTTTAATACTTTTTTCTTAAAGGAACCATTATGAAACAAAAGTTTATACTTTTAACCCCCCTGGATACTGAAAAGCTCGGCTTCCAACCTCACAGAAGGCCACGGCAAACTCAGCACTCGAGCGAGGGAGCTCGGTGCGCCTAGGGACTAGGCAGAGCAAAGTGGGAAGCTGCAAGAATTCGCAGTATCAGATCAGTATCACGTCGCTGCGGCCCAAATATGGTATACTATTCTGTATCCCAATGATAGTGCTTCTTCATAATCTGTTTACATTTTTCTTCACAGCCCTATGCGACCCGCTTGTTCAAGTGCTTCGCATGTTCCACAAAGAGTAGACGGAACAAGCTGGCACATGCCACAGGGGTTCCGTCGACCAGACGCGCGTGGAAGTGCTCCAAGTCTCGCTCCCTCTGCTCGCGCCCGGGATGCAGAACCCTAAACCCTAAGCCCCGCCACCCTAAGTCCGGAGGTGGGACGGCTGCGCAAACTAGTCGGCTGCTGCTAAACAATGATGGCGGTTTTTAACTTAAGAAGGCCAGTACAGCAACACTAAGAGACCGTAAGCCCGAAGAAGCCAAAGTCCTAGATCTCAGACCCTAGCCCTGCAAGCTTCACTTTGAAACCATGCAGCCAGTATTCTAGAGCATTTAGAACTTAAAAAACTAGAAAGGGAGTACGAGACCTGAGGAGTGCCTGGCGATCCGACGAGAAGCCTACATCGAGCTGGCCACAAGGAGTGGGGGTTTAGGGTCTATAGTAGAAGCCAGAAAGGTGGAACATCATTATCCTCATGCCCTTAAGGCAAAGTATATGTAAGGGGTCCTCGCACTAATCCTCCTAAAGCCATGTTCCAACTTTCTGGCTTCTACTATAGGCTATAGGGTTCACGGCTTACGTAGCTTAGCTGGGGTTTAACTAAGGAGCGTGGACTTAAAGCGTTCCAGACCTCATAGGGTTTCAAGTTTTGTGTTGGTGGCTTATAGTTGGGAGGTACTGCATCCTAAGGCTCGGATGTGGGGGGCGTTTAGATTTAGTAGTATCTGAAGCTTTTTGGGTTTAGTTTTGGGATCGTGGAGCCATCCTCTTTTCTGTTTGAACTTATTGCATTTCACAAACTGGCACCCTGCTTTCTGCTCAGCCTTGTCAAGGAAGCAGAAGGAGTCTTACTTTCAGAAGAAGCGGAACCTTGGCTGCATTCTATCCTCGACACGCGTGGGAAAACTTCAAGCACTGGGCAGCGGTCTGCACTCATAGGCCAGAGGCCCGTAGTAATTATATCCGTTGAGCTTGTAAACTGCAGAAATGTGAGGAAACTCCGTGTGCAAGGTTGTTGAAATCAAGCATCTATCTTTGCCCGATATCTTCACTCGGACGCTCACCGACTTACCCCATTCCGTCAAGCTCAAGGTCTGCATCAGCGTTCGACAGGATAGTCGAAATGACGGCACCCAACGAACGCCTTAACCTGAATCAAACCAGGAAGCCTAAGGAGGAGAAAGAAGACATCTTGGCCACAAACTGCGATAATGGTAAGGCATCATTAGTCTTAAGGTGGCGCAGAGGCCGCAGGGAAGGTCTTTGAGCTGGCCACGGAACACCCCGTTTTAGGTTCTAGACTCTAGACTTTGGGGTTGAGTTGGGCCGTGGCACTTACCAGCACGCAAGGGACCTTATTCATGAAGCTGTTGTACAGACTGCCCAAATTCCACTACGAGCTCCACTGTTGGAGCATAGTCTCGTTTGATGATCATGCACAAACTGTTCGGTCATGAAGACCTAGAGCTTTCTGGCAGTACGGGAGTGTTAGAGATGCAATGGAGAAGTCATCAATACTAGCTGTTGAATTACAAGTTTTCTGTCACCTCGTGAGATCCGACTGCAAGTTGCAGCGTGGGTCATGTGACTCTGTATGTCGGAGCGTGTTCTGTTCCGCAGTTCAGATCTATTCGAGCATCCTGATTGCGATATGACGGACTCTGTGCCCGAGTGCAAGTTACGATCAAGTGGAATACACATTTTCAGTCTGTTCAAGTTGATGCGATGAAGCATTCTTTCAGGTGCTGCCGGCGCCGGAGTGCGGACGATCCAACGGAAGCTTTGGGTGAGGCTCTGGAGCTGAGGGCTGTATCACCGGCTTCAGCACTTGAGGGCTTAGCAGATGAAATTGCATCTCCAGCCGTTTTACAGCGCCTCCGTCTTTGGAGTGAAGGTCAGGGCTGCAAATGTCAGCATGAACGGGACAGCTTTGCTGCTGTTACCATTACAGCGACGACGGCGATTACTACTAAAAGTACTGAGACTAGTACTATGACTGCAACACGACAACAACTACCACTACACTCGCTGCTGCCTGCTACCACTGCCCGCCCCAGAAATGCCACGCCCAAGCAACCTCCTAGTGCCTAGTCTGANCCCCACTACCGCCACTACTACTACTAGTACCACCACTACTACTAGCCCCCCCCCCTACCAACCACCTGTGGCCAAACCCATCGTCATCATCATCTTCAACAACGAACAGCATCACAGTCCAGAAGTAGGGCTGGAGACTATGTAACAAAGTCCGACATGACGAAAGTACTGTAAACACCGAGTAAAACGGCTCTTGTTTGGTGTGTTTGCGTAACACTGTCGTCAGCATCCCACCCCCCACCCCCCCAAAAGCCAGTCCAGAATCGGCAGCTGGAGTTTGCAAAAACGCAAGTGAATTTTCAAGCTTCAGAAGATGTTCCTACATGACGAAAGTATTGTAAATAGCGATAAAAACAGATGTGTGTTACAAGAGTATGTCAGAGAGGTGGTTGGTAGGGGGGGGCGCCTTCTACGACGACGACTACTACATACTACCGAATACCAGCCTCTCTATCTGCTAACTGCTATCCAAAATCTGCTGCTACCTACTGCCTGCTGCCTGCTTCTGGGTTCTAGTAACTCGATACTTGCTGCTGCTGCTACTGCCACTACTACTACGACCACGACGACGACTACTACTAGTAGTACGACTACTACTTCCACTTCCACTACCACCGCAGCTGTTATTGAACACTGCTAACAGTAGAAAGGAATCGTCATCCTTGTATAGACGAACCCTCCCCAGAAAAGGAATCGTGTTTGGGCCGAACTGGAACCCCTAAACCCGCTAAATCCCGAAAGCACTTTAGACACTACCCTTACCCCTGCCCCTCATATCTCGTATCCGTTTGCAGGGTGCAGATGATGAAGAGGCGCGGCAGTTAGGCTTTTGAGCGGATTCAGGGCTTTAGGGTTTTTAGAACGTCGGGTTTATGACTTTGGCTTTGGAGGGTTACGTTGACCTTCAAGATTTTAAGTAAGTTCTTTAGCTGCTTCGATCTGCCTGCTTGTTTTTTGCACGGCCACTAGTCGGCATTGCATGGCTTTCCGAAGGTAGACCACAGGAGAGTAGACATGCTCTACGCGACCACACAGACAAAACATCCACTCAATCAGCGTAAGCCTCCCTAGCCTTAACCGGAGACCTCCGCACTTGTCCTGCAAAGAGCAATGGCCTCTGTCCGGCGATGCCCATGCAAGTCAAAGCCGTCATACTTTCACACGGTTAAACCGCCCGAAATCTTCTCCTGATGTAACCACCTTCCGCCTTGTAATGACCCCGAAACCGACAAAATACACGCACAGACACAGACACCCAATTACGCACGCATGCACACATGCACGCACAGAACCCTTCAGTGCTCAGCCCACACCGACACACCGTGGCAAAAACCACCATAGAAGCTCTCATCCTCCCAAGCAACAGCCCTAAATCGCTAAGCCTCAAGCCCAAGACCCCGAAGCATGCCGAAGCCTCGCATCTAAGCCTCAAGCCCAACCCTCAAGCCTCTCAACCCCCAGAATCCCCGGACCTGGCTCTAGAAGCCCAAAATGCGTGCAGAGCCCTGAAACAGATGGTAGGGGAGAGTGCAGTTTTGTTGAGCTGGGCGTGATGCCCGAAGCTCGATGGGCGTGAAGCCAACTTTGCCGAGTAAAGACTCGCTGGGCAATGACGGTAATTGCCGAAGATTGCCTGTGTGTATAGCTGTCGTGTTGTGAGCCAGACAACAGACCCTGCATTGTAAGTTCGTCCTAGCCAGGCGGGGGGCAAAATTAAGGCCCCCATATTCAATCCAAAGACCCTCTTCGACAGAAGAAAGGCCTTCGCCCTCGTACGCACAGAAACCCGACACCCAATAGAACCCTTATGGAAACCGCCGTAGAATCCTTCATATAGTAGAAGCCAGAAAGTTGGAACATTGTTATCCTCATGCCCTAAAGGTAAAGTGCAGGGGATCCTGACACCAATCATCCTAAATCCATGTTCCAACTTTCTGGGATTCAGTTTACAGCCATATAGAAGCCTTTCAAAGACCTATGAAACCACGTAGCTCCGGTTGTCTTCCAGGACTTCGACGGCCTCTTGGACCTTTCGAGCCTCCAATTTGGAGTTGGCTTAATTTGAATTAGGGTTCCTTTTTCGGACTCCTTAAAGGGATCTATCTATAGGGTTTCTATAGGGTTTCTAGGGTATTATGTGGGTACTTCGCCAAATTAGGGTTCCTTTTGCGGTCCTTTTTGGGAGGGTGCCGTGGTGTTTTCGGGACCTGAAAAGGGACGCTCATTTAGCGAACTAGCAATGTAAGGGTCATAGGTTAAGGGCTTGGGATTCAGGGTTGAGGCTTCTAGGTTTCGAAGTGCGGATTCAAGGAGGGCTGCCGGGGTTTCTGTTTCTGTAGCGTTTCCATAGTTGCTAGAAGGGCTGCTATGGGGGTATTGCCAGGTTAATACAATGGTTACTATACGGATACTCGGATATTCTAGGGGTGAAACGTTGGTTCGAGGTTGACTATAAGGTTACATCAAGGATACGATACGGGATGCCATAAGGCTACTTTGGGCCACTATAGCACTGCTATACAGGGCTACTGACCAATGCCTCCTCACATGTTGTTTGAGATGTTGTGTTGCAGGACGGATCACTTCAGCTCTCGAAGCTTCCCATGTGATTACTCGGAGGTCGACTTAATTCCTTGGTCTGTGCGGGGGTACTAAGGTTTCAGTCGCCCAGGGTGCCATGCGTGACTATGTTGGGGTGTTAGGGTTGGGGGCTCATGGGTGTTGGATTCAGACTTCAAGGTTTGGGGCTCAAGCAGAAACCAAGCAGGCCATAGAGACCTTTCAAAGTCCAGCGGTGGCCTGAGCCTTGCGACAATACTTTGATAGCTGCAACTATTACTGTTACAAGATGTTAAGCAAGTACTCAGGCGATTGTTAACTACGGTTGATGATATAAGTCCGCATTTACCCATAATAAGGTATATGCAGTAATTCCTATATAGTTTAGGGCCATTAAGGTGATGCAGGATTTACATCATTAAACGTAGTGTAACTTCTCACCGCAAAACTTGTTGGTGCGCAGCATTCTTCTTTTGACGCAGGAAGAGTTGCGAGATGTTGCATTTCAGACTGTAGGCTTCCTTCGTTTACCTGCACCTTCGTAATGTAAGCCCCGGAGTTTAAGGCTCTGCGGTTTTTGGGAACTGTGCTTGGAGGTTCACGGGTAGTTATAAGTGGGGCTATAAGTCCCCTAATATGGGTTATAAATATAATTACCCTAACCCCCCTTATAACTACCCATGAACCTCCAAAAAGTAGGGTTTGCAGAGTTGTTAGCCGATGTCAGGGGGGTTCGACCTGGTTGACTCCGACGAGTCCGAGGAGGAAGATTTAGGCAGGAAAAGCCAGGGTTTAGTAGCTTATAGGGTTTAGGATGCAGTCTTTTGGCTGTTTGGCAGGTCAGGGCAGCTGCAGCTTGAAGTCGAGTCATGCAAAGTATGCAAACTCAGTGACCTTTCCAGCTTGGTCTTGGTGAGGTGCAGATTGACCCTTCTACCCCGTTAGTTCATGTAGGCGATGGAGGCGACTCCCAGCCGATGACCATGATGCGGGCCAAGCCCGAAGTGACACCCGGCTCGAACTACAGCCACTAGTTACAGTAACATTGCGGGGTTTGCCTTGCAAGAGACACTCAGTGAGATCGGCAGGCGAGGTGAGGGCGAGAGTTCGAGTTTGAGGGTCTGGTTGTCTTTGCGCGATCTGCGGCTGCGAGGGCTTGGAGCACGTTGGGATAGGCTTTAGGGTTCCGGATGATGGCTTAGGGTTCCTAATGGTACGGGTTATAAGGGTTCCCAATATGATACTTTGTTTCGGATTCGCTTATGTACTTACATGTTTGTATAGATAAAGGTATGATCTACATGTGTATAGATATATATATAGACAGATATATCTATGTGGGGTTGAGGGTTCAGGGCTGTCCAACTTAAGGGCTTAGGAAGGTCTTGGCTTCGGAGATTCCTACACATCAGGTTTAGGGCTTGATCAGGGTGTTTACGATTTAGAATTCGATGCCTTATAGGGTTTAGGTCGTTAGCGTTTTGGGGCTGAGAGGTTTAGGGTTCAGGCAGTGGGATTTCATGTTTGAGTTTCCGCGCGCTAGTAGGGGGTATTGCACGCGGGCTTCACGGCATCACGATGCAAGGTCCATCGCGATGCAGGAGGTCCACGACGCACCGTGGCAGGGAAAGAGGGCCCAAAAAAGTGGCTTATTCTTTTTGCTGCTTGCTGCACTGGCCTGTCCCGCCTTCATCCATCTGAAGCATATATATCGGCGATCGCAACTCCGAACAAGATGTAGATCCCAAAACCCTGAACCCTAAAACCTACCCCTGAAGTATCATGTGTCTTCAGTGGAAGATGTGCCCCAGGCAAGTTTTCATTCCGACCGGCCGCCCACGCCCCAGAGCCCGCAAGAGAAGGACATTCGGCTTGTGCTGACAACGTGCTTCTGGATTTCCATTCTTCGCATCTTCGCTGTAAGTGCCATTGTTCCTCTCTTTGCCAATGCTATTGCAGGTCTGCTGTGATTGCAATAGTCGCTTGTTCTTCTGAGTCTTGGGCTTAAACCAAGGAATGTGCCTGTCATGATTGACTCCATGATCTATGCCCGAAAGATTCGGGAGTTTGGTTCGTGCAAGCCCACCCCAAGTACCCAAAGGCTCCACAGTAGTTCCTTTTTGGGATTACCTTATAGGATTCTAAATATGAACCCCAAAAAGGAACTACTATGGAGCCCCTGGGTAGGGCTTAAGAAATTTAGGCTGGAGGGAGCGCTTCTGCGGATGTTGAGTTCATGGACCGGCGAAGCCCAGCGGCGTCCAGCTTGGGTGTTCGAAGCCACAGTTTGCAAGCCCTGATAAACAAGCCTGAGTAATTACCCATTCTAGTCCCTTGCGGTCCTTGATATACTTCTACTATAACTTATCCCAAACCCTGTTTGGTTTGTTCATGCCCCATGTCGAACTGGGGAAAGGGGACTCGTGCAGAGCAAGAGGTTGCAAAGCAAGCCCTCAACTCGAAACCCAGGCCGGATGTCCCTAGCACTCTTGTGTTCCGATTCGACAGGGTGCTTACCACTGCAAGGCCATTCGCCTAGTTAGACAGCAATAGTTGTACATCCACGTCGACGATCTACGAAATTTCAAGCCTTGCCCCACGGTTTGTCCAGGAGACCAGCAAGAAGTTCAGAATCTTCGGAAGTGAAGCGTGGCGTGGATGCAGTATACGACCACTCTCGCACAGAGGTTGCGCTCCCATTCCCGGAAAACGCAAGCTTAAAATCCACGCCAAGCCGTTTCCTACATGATATCCGAGACGCCTGTCAAGAAAGATAACTGTGTGCTATCATGGGCAGGGTTTTTTTTGTGCATGTCTCTTGCATCCACCTACATTGCTTCTGACAAAATTCATTTCTGTCTGTGCATCGTCTATGATATCTAGTGCGTAGATGACTCATCTCGAGGCTTCCTTCATATGGGTAGTTGTCAAAATTAGGGTCCCTTTTTGGGTACCCTAAATATTAGGTGCCGTATTATATTAAGGACCCCAAAGGGGACCCTAATTTTGACAACTACCCATATGTGCACCTCTGCCTTTAGTTTCCATAGGCTCACATGCACAGCATGTTCGCGTACAGTCAAATAAAAGTCAGTCAGAAGTCATCATTTGTGTCAGACATTGCATCACGCAATGTGAGCCAACGGGCGATGTTCTGAAAACGGCATAGTCAAGCTTGCTCCGACAACTGTATCTGGCATCTGGCGCACATCTCTGCATATCTAACGTGTCTGTAGTGATATTACATACGTATGCATGCCTAAATACACGTGAATATGTACCTGTGCATATTTATAGGTATGTATGTATGCATGTATGTAGGTATGTACGTACGTATGCATGTATATATGTATATATGTATGTATGTAATTTTAGTATCTATATGTGAATTATGTACCATGCTAGGCGCAAGTGTGAATGGCATACACTTGCAGCACATATCATATGCACTTGCAGCTGTTGTCTCGAACTTTGCTTTCTGGCTTTCGTTGTGCCTACCCAACTGTCGGTGCTCCTTTGTATTGGTTGTGGAGGATGAGTATGCATGTCATGAATGAATGCGCCTCAAGCATGCACGATGGCTTGCAGGCTTCCATGTACGTATGCATGCGGGCTTGGTTTGCGTGAGTATGCGTCAGTGTATGATCGTGGCTCATCGTTTGAGGTCTAGGACAATGCTCCAGTCTATCAGCTTCTGCGCCGGTTATGCCTTGTTAATCCACTGGGCACGATCACGGTCTACTGTTCCTGGGTAAAGGTTTATTGGCTTTGCATCCAGTGTGGTGCATCGGCGTTTGTGGCAAAAAAGAACTGTGTTGCCGCGGCTTAGAGGTTTTCAGCCATTTCAGCCTAATTGTTACCAGCTCTGCGCACACAGTTCTCCGCTCTTGGACGAACTTCCCGAAATATATAAGCAGATTGCTTTGTCGCTTCTGTAGACTCCGTCCCTGGCATGCTCCAGGCAAGTAAAGAGGAAGCACTTTCAATGTTTCACAGCATCAGGGAGCCGCCTATATGAGCTGTGTTGTGAGTTGTCAGACATGCAGACCAGCTCAGCCAATACTGCGATGTTGAGGAAGAAACACCGCGACAAGCTCGACTTGCACGCAGCATGCGAGCCTATGGACCACAATGGAAGTAGTTTAGGAGTTTCTCATGCAGGAGGTTGCCAATGGTGCCTAATGGGTCAAGAAGTGGTTGCAGGCCGTTGATTTGTCCAGCTCCTGGGCTTGTATCTTCATGTGGGAGTTTCCGAAAATATGGGGCCCTAGTATAGTACCCTAAATAGTAGGATCCTCATTATAAGCACCTCAAAATAAGGTACCCCTAATGTTCGGAAGCTCCCATGTCGTGTTCTTCTTCAACTGTGGCATGCAAGTGCTACGACGGTTGCGGTTTATTTGGCTGTTGCTCGCGGCATTTTCCGCATGCTAGGTACTGGTATGGTTTAGCATCTTGTCGCAACGCCGCAGGTTCATGCAGTTCGCCGTTCACTTGCGCCCCTCGTCGCTGTTTCAGTATCTTTCATCACCGCAAAAAGCGCCGAATCAAGGAATCCACTGAGATCACTGACAGATCCAGATTGGTCAGTCTTGGCGCGTCAGAATGCAGGTGCACAGTTTTTCCGAGACTATTGCTGCCGTCAGAGCCTGCACACCCAGCTTTCGTAGAGGTAGGTCAATCTCCGGAAAACTAGAGTAGGTTTGTCAGGGACAGTCTTGTTTACTGGGGCTCAAGCACTGCGATTGTATGCGCCTACCCCGCACAGCAGCGTTTCGGGAAGGTTGCTTCTTTAGTTTCTACTTGTGACGCCCCTATACCAAGTTTAATCGCGGTACCTATTCGGGCCTACAGTAAACTGCTTATAAGTCAACCGCAAAACCGAAAACCCGAAGCGCTGGACTTCGCCGCACCTCATGGAGTTCGCTCGAAGCTCAGGAAGATTCTACCTGAGACTCTAAACCCCAAGAAAAACCTAAACCTCTGGAAATTTCTTCTTCGCCCAAACCCTAAACTTCTTTAAGCTCAACCCTAAACCCCGAAACCATTTCAAGCCCAGGAAAATTCTATTTCGACTTGCTCTACCCTCCGGGTGCAAATGGCCGTCGGAGAGCCCTTCTTCGATGGGGGTGCCGCGGATCGGAGCTTCAGGGTGCCTAAGGGGGAGTAGGATTTAAAAAGGGATTTGGGGCTTAGTTGGGGTTTATCAGGGGGTTTGGGGTTTAGGCTTTATAAAAAAAGGTCCAGGGTTTATAGTCAGGTTTAGGGGTAGTAAGGTTGTAATAGGGTTTGTGTTGGTTAAAGCACAGGGTGTACAATAAATGGGGTTCGGGGTTTCCGGATCTTAGTTTCTGTGGCTAAAACAACAGAACTTGTTAAGCTTTGGGTTTAGGGTTTGTAGTTTGGGGTGTGGGATTGACGCAAAAAAGGGTAAGGGCAGATCAGAAGCCCATGATTTGTCAAGAAGCAGGCTCTGTAGCTGGAGGTTGTGCTTATAGGGCCTAGGGCAAACGACCTGGGGGGAAGCGACCGGAATAAATTGGCAGAGTAATAAGGATTGTCCCCTCTTCCCAGCCGTGACAAAATCTATAACAAGAGTTGATTTGCGACAGCTTTTTGCACGACAGGGAACATTCAGGTGACGTGAGTGTGGCGGGTTTGTGAAGGGCGGTAAGGCCGCGACAAAACGGATTTTTCGCGCCATCCCGATGATATAACTACACGCGTTTAACACCAAAGCCCCGTTCCTATACTTAAGGCTTGGCATCCAGGCTACTGGACATGTTTTGAGTGGCACACAAGTTCCGGCCGCAGTATGGCGAGGCTAATTGCGAATTCCCTCAACGCAAACGTGTTTAGTAGGAAGTGTCGGCGGCCTTGTAAAGTCTGGAAGTTGCTCAGCGGAGAAACGCGGATGGTTGTCCCACTTAGGGCTTCATCTGATCATCAGAGGCACCTTGCATGGACCACCTAAACAAAGGGCACAGGGTCCAGCATCTTTGTGCTGCGAGCCCTGAAGAAGGGCGTACCAGTAAGTGCGTCGGGCTACTTTTTTTCATCCCTACAAAAAAGTCTAACTTTTCGGATTTCAAGTCTACTTTTTGGAGCATGTTGCTTTTTTGTATGTGGTGGTGCGGAATACTTTTTGGGGCGGGCTACTTTTTGAGGCTAGGTTGGATTCGGTGGTGCGGACTACTTTTTGGGCGGGGCAGGAATACTTTTTGCCAAGGCTGAATCCGTACTCAAGCCCCAGATGGTGAACAAATTGGTGAAAACCAAACCGTACCCGAACCCGTACGGAAAGCATACTCGTACGGAAAGCGTACCAAACCCAACATGATGGTGAAAAAAAGGCGTACTCATTTTTCACCTTTTACCCGTACTCAACCCGTACCAACCCGTACAGGAATACTTTTTCGGGCCAGTCGGGCTATCNGGGTGATTCGCGGAATACTTTTTCGGACCAGGCGGGTTTTCCAAGGGTGTTTCGCGGACTACTTTTTTCCGACCCCCAGAAATTCTATCCCTGAACGCAGGAATGGAAAAAAGTATCCGCTTGCACTTACTGGTACAGTACTCTCACACCAGCGACACATCGTGAGCTGCAGCCCCAGCCTCCGCTCAGCAGATTGTCCAACTCGCAGAGCACACACTGGCTGTCAAAGACCCAAGGTCTATAGGAGAATCCTTTCCATGCGTCTTTGCAGGCCTGCAGACAACTATGTTCATTACATGTGCTTCTGTCCACCGCTGGATTGTTGACAATGGCTACCCACAGAAAGTGCACCAAGAGGCTAAGCCCTATGCCCCCGACCGCATGCTGCAGATCAGATGCCACAGGAGCCTGAACCAAAAGCATTCTCCCGCTCTTTCCCTTAGATTACGCCTTCGGCCTAGTATTCACCAAGACGCTTTCAGAATCATTGAGGACCCCAGGAACCTCCTCTAGCCAGCCCAGGTGTGAGAGCGTAAACCCTGAGAGTCCAAGTCGCAAATCCCGAAACCCCAAGCCATGAAGCCTTTATAGTGAAGACTCAACCTCCCCTGCGGCCCCAAGTCTCACACATAGTTTCGAACCTTTCTTGGCGATGCCGAAAAGGGCACAACGTCTTACGGTTTGGGGATATGGACCTTCATCCTATACACTTGAGGCCACACACTATATATGATAGACTATATGCCATCTAAGTACTGAGCACTACCTGCGATATGCTTGTCTCCTATGAACCGTAAGTCGCTGCACAGCAGCTTGCCTAAGCCAAGGATGCTCCATGTGCAGTCCATGGGCGTTAGAGGTGCACCGTACAGGCCACAAGGGTCTTAGGTGCTCATTTGGTTTACATGTTGACTCAGAGTTTGAGATTTGCTTTGCCTCTACCCAGGGGCTCCATAGTAGTTCCTTTTCGGGGTTCATGTTTAGAATCCTATAAGGTAATCCCAAAAGGGAACTACTATGGAGCCTTTGCCTCTACTTGTTTGTAGATTCCATTCGGAGTTGGGGCTTGGATGCAGTGGGGTTCCGAGTTTGGGTAAGGGGCTCCGACCGCTGGAGAGACATCAGCCCGGCTTCGGACTTCGGACCGCCAAGACTTGAAGGGCCTAGAGGGCACCTACTTTGGGCAGACTGCCAAAAATGTCCAAGCACGAAAAGCCGCAAACCCCAGGCTTTGGTCATCATTGGTTCCTCCGATTGTGGTCATCTCAGCACCCATTGGCGACCTGCAGCTGGGATGAAAAGAAGGGCACTATTCTGATTTCTGCGACTACTGCTGTTGCTGCTGCTGGTTGCTGTTCGTCGTCGTAGTAGTAGTCGTCTTCGTCGCCGTCGTCG
Source organism: Symbiodinium sp. clade A Y106 (assembly GCA_003297005.1). Lineage (NCBI taxonomy): Eukaryota > Dinophyceae > Suessiales > Symbiodiniaceae > Symbiodinium > Symbiodinium sp. clade A. The sequence continues at coordinate 29,469 of BGNK01001137.1, read as the reverse complement.
ACATTGTGATGGTGATGATGGCCGAAGCTGTGGCTGTGGCTGCTGCTGTTTTTGGTGGTGGTAGTGGTGGCGGCGGCGGCGGTGGTGGTGGTGGGCCGCGGTGGTGGTGGTGGTTGTGGTGGTGGTGGTGTTGTGGTGGTGTTGTGGTGGTGTTGTGGTGGTGTTGGTGTTGGGGTTCTGATGCTAGCGAGCTGCTGGCGTGGGCGTTGGTGTTGTGGTTGTTGTTGTTGTTGTTGGTGTTGTTGTTGTTGGTGTTGTTGTTGTCGCGGTTGAGGTCGAGTGGGAGTATGGATTTTGCAAGCAAACCTAGCAACAAAAACTAGATTTGTAGAAACAGCGGTGTGTCTCCGACAAGCATCACATGATGCCATCGCTGACTGGTGCCAGCGACACGGAGAGCTTAACCACTTTGCAGGAGAGTCATCCGGATAGCTGCGAAACTGCCACGGGTTTCGCGTCAGGCTCGCCATGAGGATGTTCTCGCATGAATATCTGAGGCTGCACAAGCACCCGGCCTTCAGTCTTCAGGCGTCCATTCTGCAAGGGGAAGGTCTCGATGCGATGTTGACGTTGGGTCGTTTTTGAGTTTGCTGTTGGTGTCTTACTTGGCATGGTGTCAGTGTCGTTGTCGGAGCAAAAGCCACGCTTTTGCATGCAGGCCTCGCAGCGCAACTGCTCCAAGGTGAGAAAACAAACATTGTGACTAACCAGTGTTGGCCGGAGCCCAACCCCCTAAAGGCCGTTCGGGGCAAGCGGCTCTCGGAGTGTCATGGCGGTAAGCTGATCCTGGAACTTCCTCCATGGTCCTGGCTCGCACACAGGTACAGACGTATGCATGTCTCCAGGTATTGCTCCACTTGCGTGTCCCCATTTTTCCTCTTTCTCTCTCGTTTGTCTTCATCGCATGCGTGCATGGGCAGCTTTCATTTGTGCAGTCCGTGCACTGGACGCACGACTTTCATTTGAGTCCGTATAGCTGTGTACATGCGTGAATATCTGCATAGGCATGTTTCCACCAGCCCAGGTCGATGGATGTGTGTAGAATGTAGACATGTAAGGATGCACATCTGTGGAGGTGTATATATGGACCTGTACCATAGTTGACTGATGTACATAAAACTGACGCATGAATGTATGCTTGTCTAATCTGGTCTCTACACATAACCTATGAGTTGTTGACCTGCATCGTCAAGCCATGAAGCCCTGAAGCCCTAAAGTCTGAATCCTGCAACCTCGAAAGCTAAAACCTCACAACCCTCAAGACCCTAAGTTCATGTATGTTTCTAGCTTATGTTCCTAAACCCAATGCCTTTATAGTACCCTGATAATTTGATTCCCGTATCAAAGGATGTGTAACTCTGAAAGGAACCCTATGCCGTGCCTACTACAGTCCGTTGAGCTTCGGGTCAGGTCACGGAAGCCAGCGCAGTTTTCTCCGCCGCTCCAAAGGAGGGAACGATTCAGGGTTCAGGGAGGTTTTCTGTTGAATTTAGGCTTTAAAGTTAGGGTTTGTGGTTCAGGTTGCGTTTTCGGTGTAGGCTCAGCATAAGCTTCCCTTGAGGCTTTGATTTCTATAAGGACACGATTATCTACTGGATCAGGGCTTCAGGGCTGAGAGTTTTGCTAAGACTCCTAGGGTTTTGCAGTTTCGGGCAAAATTAAAGTGTCGGGATGCGGGGCTTTTAGTGTTTTTGGGTTGGGGGGGGGGTTGCGAATACACTGCACCACATGGCTGGCAGGCACCTTCGATACCCATCGTCGTGAGTTGATGATAAAGATGCCGGGTTGGCTCCTCCTAGGGTGATGAAACATGATGTTGATCGATGTTGTTCGTGCGGTGCAACTTGGGTTGGGGAAGACGGGACATGTTACAGAGTAGAGTACCTCTTTCAGGCAGTATGCTGAATTGCGTGTCCTACAGAGAGCACATGACTACAAGCTTTCGGTGTGGGAATGTAGGACTACTGGAAGAACTGTAGCTCACCTCAGCAACCGCAAGCTTATACCTTGACAGGAGGGTCCGGAGCTGCGTTCCTTTCTCGCCTTCGACCGGAAGCGAATGAGCACCTTTCCACGCGGAATGAGGGGGGGTGTGTAGGGTTTAGGGAGGATGTCCCACAAATTGGCAGTTCGTTTCTCTGGGCTCGTTCAGTAATATTAAAAGCCATAAAAGCAGCCTGAGTTTTCTGGACATCTGAAAGTAAGCTGCGTCCGTGAAGGCTTTGAGTTGGCTTTGCAGCATTTGGTTTCGGGCTTCGGGAGTTTCTGCCTGCTCCGTAAGTATTTGACCTAGTTGGCCTTGGACGGCGGAGCCTCCTCAGTCGCAAGTTGGAGGCTGCTTGAAACACTGAATTCACGTGCAGCAACATCGCGCCCTGAGCAAATCTCAATGAGGCATGGGTTTGGTATCCTTTTTGAGTCAATCAGTGCATGGGTTTGGTATCCTGTTTCAGTCTTAGGCTTTCATCCGCTACCTGCAGTCACCTTGATCTGAGGCCCCGAGAAGTTTGAGAAAGCAGGCCAGGACAAGATGAGGCCCGTGTTTCAACTGCGTGCCTTGGAACGAGAAGAAATGGCCGTGTGCAATATAGGGGCCTAAATAAATATTTTAAATACCAATTCTATTTTGGGGGTTCCTTATTATAATTATAGTATAATGGGCGCCGAAACCCTATTCTAATTATTAAGGCCCCTACAGTAACTGGTGGAGGGTTTGTTACTGTAGGTGGGAACGTCGTGCGTGCGCACCTTGTGTGCCAATAATGCGCTGTGGCGACGGTCTTTCTGAAAGACTGCGGTTGTTTTCCTGACACACCATTATCACAAGATGCAAAGGTTCACTCGCAGTTCAGCTCCAAGCAGTCCTTCCGTGCTGTGCCAAACTTGACTGCAGATGCTGGTGCACGTCATGTCCCCTGCTGCCAGCTCATATGCTCGTGTTTGGGCCTGGCAAGCCTCCCCTCCCCCCACTTCGCGAAGAAGCAAGGTGCGGCCAGACTGCATCGCAAAGACATGACCGATGAGGAGCAAAGAATTTTCAGTCGATGCTTGAGTTTGGGTATGTTGCAGTCCTCTGTGAAACTTGTTTATTCATGCTCCTCTTGTTTATTTATTTGTAAAGTTCCTTCTATATGTCGTGTCTTTTTCCCAGGTTTCATTATGTCCATCTTGTTTCTGTCCTTTTGTATGCTGCAGTTTCGTTGAGTCTTCATTATCGAGTTATACTTTGTTTTATTTCTCTCTGTCTCGCTCTGTCTGTCTATGTCTGCTCGTATGTGTATATTCACACAGTTATGCATACTGAAATAGGCGGTCATATACAAGCAAACACCGCCATATACATACATACATACATACATACTGCGCATCGACCTAGATTTACACACACACACACACACGTGCGCTCTGACTCTGTTCTGTCTTGCACACTCATACACGTGATTGCTGCAACATAAGCAAGAACCAGGACGAAATATAGGTGGAGACCCCTAGGCAAAGATGAAGACAGCCACTGGTTTGTACATTCCTCGGCCTTTTCAGTCCTCACAGCACATGCAGGAGGTTCGGAACTCGCCGTGGGGCAAGAAAGGTGGGGGCAGTGTGTCGCAAACATGGGCATGGCATGGCATGGCAGCAGAGTGTGCAGCCTAGCGGGCTTGATCCTTCCAGCCTCTGGGATGCCTCCATGAACTCAGTCTCAAGGCAACCTCCATGAACTCAGTCTCAAGGCAACCCTTGAAGCCCAGACATCCACAGACATAGACCGAGGCCCACACTAAACATGCTCCAGTGATGGCCACCTCGGTCTTCAGGCATCAGATCCATCCCAGCACCTTGGAATACCAGCGTCTGTGTCGAGCCGTTCCAAGCCAACATTTGCAAGGCTGCGAGCTTGGGGTTTAGGATTCTGACCAGGATAACCGTTGAGGGCCGAGCTCCAAAAAAGACGGACCAACCTGTCCATGAAACCAGGGAATCAGATTCAGCTTCAGGTCGTAGCTCGCATGCGATGTCTTGTGGTGCTTCGGTAGCATAGTGCTCACAGATTGAGCTTGCCGGGCCGAAACATGCTCCGCAAATCGGGCGTTGGTTGCAGGGTTTTGCGTTAACAGACATCCCGATGTTCTAATCAATCCCTGCGATACAGGCCATTATATATCCGTAAGGCTTTTGCAGGCATAAGCATTGGATGGCTACAGTTGTTGCAGCTCTTTCACAGTTCAGGCTCTAGGTTGCCAGTGTTCGATGTACTGGCAGGGTGCAGGACGCTGCCGCAGGGCTTGTGTCTGTTGGGAAAGTTTCAATCCGATGAACAGATGGTTTGTGGCTGTATGGTTAGTGCATTTACAGTTGCAAAAGCCAAGTTCAGCGATGCCGGTGTGACAGTGATAACAGTCTGAATGAATACTCATAAAATCGAAACTATAAACCCTACACCTCGGCAAGAGCAGGCGTTCGTTCTGCGCGTCAGGGATTTCCTCCTTTCGTACTTGACACTTGGCTGGAAATGGTTGCGGCACCCCCTAGACGGTACAGGGTTTATGCAAACACAAGCAACCCCTGTCACTAAAACTTGTCATGGATAACACCTGCATGCTCGTGTGTTATGAATGTCGTTTCACAGTAATACATAAAAAAAAGTCCCACCGTTACCGATTATTTCTCCGTCGTTCACGCCTCTGCATCTACCGGGTTTTCAAAGACAGAGCCACAGAGTTTTCTACGAGCAGCCGACCCTGAAGTTCCACGGCCAGGTCTTCAGGTTACTGAGCACGCCTCAAGTTCAGTTTTGCCCCAGGACCACATTTCAGGCCCATGTCTAGCATTGGCGGCAAGAATGGACGGAACTCACAATCCAAAATGTCACAGTCTGCACAGGCTCCTCCCTGCCTCCTTCGGCTAGTTTCTCTACTTTCATTTGAGATGTGCACAGACGGAGTGTCATCAAATTTCATCCGTCAGTACATGTATATATGTATATATTTACACTTGTGTGTAGATACACATACATGTGCACATACACATGCATACGTACACATATCTACGAAAACAAACAAACGCACAAGTACAATTACAAAGACAAATACACATACACATGAATATACACGCACACACATGCATGATGATGTGCAGACGCATACACACATGCATGTGCCTGTACCTGGATATTTACATTGTACAGATATACGCATGTATATGCACACATGGATACATACATACATACATACATATACATATACATATAATACACATACATATACACATACATATACATATACATATACATACACACATACATACATACGTACACGCAGCCACCCTTGCATGCACCCCTAGACGCATACGTATATTTGTCATTGTCTGTATGTATATACGTGTATACATAGGTATGTATGCATATATGTGTGTAGGTAGGTGGGTAGGTGCGTTGGAAGGCAGGTGAGTCGGTAAACGGGTTGTTGGGTAGGTGGCTAGTTGCTAGGTAGCTAGGCAGCCATGTCGGTAGACAAGTAAAGAATGGGTGTGTATATAAACAAGTACATAAATATATAAATATTTAGATGTGTGTAGTTTTATGTATATTATCTACACCAAGGAGCGTCCCAAAACTGGACCCAGCGAAGATTACGAAGAAGGCCTTTCCGCATGCTGGAGATCTGGAGGACCCGACTAGAATCTGGTAGAAGGGCTTCTCCGGAGTTTGCATAGTATAAAAGAAACTTTGAGGCTGTGTCTACTTATTGCTTTGTGTTGTGGCCTTGGGAGTGTTCAGTCAGATAAAGAGGTCTTAAACTATGTAAACTTGGGGTCGTGGACGTAGACTGCCGGGTTCGTGCCTTCCGGCTTGGTGTCGCGTCCCCCGGATGTGGGGGGGGAGGGGTTATCCGGTGAATGGCGGCTTTGGGTGCGCCTCGGCTTCAACTCTCTCCAGAGGTTCTGGCATCCCAGAAGGTCCGGCTGAGGTTTGCGGTTTATAGCTTCGCGTTTTGAGCTTTAGGACTTGTTCAGGTTTTAGGGTTTTTGATCAGATGTAGTTCTTGCCGTCTCCGAGTCCAGAACCGGTTCCACAAAATTAGGACGATGTGTTGATTAGACGTCAGTCATACACAGCATAAAAACTCGAGTTGTATGTAGAGATATAGAGATAGTACATATGTGCATACAGGTTTAGACATATACAGATATACAGATACATGCATCAACTGCGGCCCTTCGACAGAACCGTTTATCTTTAGGCACCTGCATGCAGTCCATCTGTTTTCGGGCGCAGTGCCGCTTCGCCTAGCTCGCTGTACAATGACAACCCAACGATTGAACGATTGGTATGCGCTGGTGCGACACTTATTCCCTTCGACCCTAAACTTAAACGGTTCGTCCCTGGATGTGCTCGCAGCCAGTTGAGCGGACTTATTGCCTGAAGCCATGCCAGCCTTGTGCGAGTGTGTGAGTCGAAACCCTGGAGCCCTAAACCCTAAACCCAGAGACCTCGTCTGGCATGTCCGAGTTGCGAGAGCGTACACCCTAAACCTAAACCCAACCATAACCCTAAAGCCCTAAACCGCTGAACTCCTAAAGCCCTCAAGGAGTCTTGCTTAAGCTTGGCCCTCCTTGCGAGGATCCATCCTATCTGTGGGTGGAACTGACCGAGCAGCTTCCTCAGCACCTGTGGATCCCGGGGTTTTAGGATGATTTTGGGGCTCAACTAGCTGAGATCAACTGTAGTGTTTGTATGTATGGCATTGGGTTTGTGTGGTATAGCTTGTGTAGCAGGGAATGAGCAGCAATTTCAGCCACAGCAGCTTCTGCCGAGTCTTGTTCGGGACCCTGGCTGAACTCGGGCGTTGTTGCCTTCCTGACTAGGATGTGATTTCTATGGAATAGTCTGACTAAATTGATTAATTATCCAGGCTTCTAGAAAGCTGTCCTAAGCCAGTTTGCATCCAAATGCTCTCCACAGCACCAACACCCAAGCTGAATACTGTTCTAGCCTTGCAGTGCGGGGCTTTAGGGTTTCATGATGTGCAGCAAGCGCTCAAGCCTGAAGGTAGCAGGCTGCAGCCCGTCTTGAGAACCTACTACTCCAGAACATCTTCTTTAAGCCTTCAAAACTATCAGAGTCCAAACCTGCAAAAACATCCGACACCCGAAATCCTCAAACTCAAGCCCAAAACCCTAAACCCCTGCCTGCTGCGTGCGAGTGCGCGAGTCGAAACCCCAATCATCATGATGCTATAGGGGCCTAAATAACTACCAATACTATTTTGTTAGGTTCCTTATTATAATTATGCTATAATGGGCCCCAAAAACCCTATTCTAATTATTATGGCTACTATACTAGAGTATGCTTATAGTAGTCCTTATATAGAACCCTTTTAGGGATCCCCTCTTCGAATTATCAAGGCCCCTATTTTAGGAACCGTGTTCAAGCTCGGAAGGATTCGCAAAGTTCGGCACCAGCGGCACCGGAACTTCAAGTTCGGTCGCAGAAGCTTTGGCTTGGGGTTTCGTGCTGAGGGTTTGAGCGTTTAGGGCATAGGGTTTCGGTTTCGGACGGTCTTAAGGCTTTCGGATTTGGGGGTGTTGAGCTACTGAGTTGTAGGGTGTAACCTCATCTGAGTGATTACCAGCGCTGAGAAGTCCTAAACCACACAGCTCAAACCCCACCAAGCCGCAAGCTCTCCCTACCCGAAAACAGTCCTAGCTCCTCCGAAGCCCTAAAGCCACTGCTGCTCCTGCCAAACCCAAAGGGTCCAAAGTAGAATGTCCCCCGTAACAGTCCTTAAAGCCACTGCTGCTCCTGCGAAGCCTCACGCGAGCCCTGGGGTTTTGGCTTCCGAGTTTGTGTGTACCACATCTTCTATGAACAGACATGTGTGTCTACTACGGGCATATACACGACATGCATGCATGCATGCATGCATGCATGCATGCATCCATACGTAGACACAGTTGCACATATATAAATGCATACATACATGCATAGATGCAGTTTCACAAGCAGCATACTGCAGCATCCTGCATCGTAGACTTATGTTGGACTTGCGGGTCTGCAGTGTACAGGTTTAGTCTTTTCGTTCAACGATAGCAGGGTGAAGAGCTCGCACAAACATACACACACATACACAAACACACGTGTGTGTGTGTGTGCACATTCTACTCGCATTGCAAAATGTATTGTGGATTGAAAGTCGTGGCATGTCAAGCTTGCGCTAGATCCAAAGAATCATACGTTTTGGAAGTGTATGAGTCATGAACGAGTTAACGGATTGGAAACACTAAGATCCGTAAGATTACCATGCAAGGGTCGCCTTACAGCGTCGAGCTCGCCTTACAAAGGGCAAGCATCAAGGGGTCACCGATTCCTACCCTGAACCGTAAGAAACCTGAAACCTAGAAGCTGAACTCTGAAACCCAGAACCTGAAGGCTGTACCAGTTCCAAGCATCCGGCTGTTAGGACTGGAGACGGCGCTTGGCATGTGACTTCCTCAGCTTCTTCTGAAAGCAGTGTTGTTTGTGATTTGAAAATAATACTCATAGTAAGCATTAGTAGTGTCTGTAGAGGTGGTGGGAATAGTGATAGCAGTAGTCAGATTTTGCTGGGGAGCAGGGCTTTTTGCAAGACGGATACGGACACAGCCATGCCTTTATACAAAAAATGGCAGAAATCTGCATGAAAACACCGAATTAGGGCAACACGCGGGCTTGTGAGTTGTAGTTATAAGTTTTCGTTGGCTTTTCACGCCAATGATTTACGAGAGCAGGGCGTGTACAATGTTGCAACGGAGTCTGGGACATGCTTCCACCGTGCTGCAACATGTATCCTCAGCTTCCGACTTCCATGTACAATAACATTCATACTATGTCAGTTTTAAGTTGCAATTTATTACAACCCTAAACCCTAAACCCTAAACACCGCTACTACTACTACTGCTACTACTACTACTACTACTACTATTACTACTACCACTACTACTACCACTACTACTACTACTACTACTACTACTACTACTCCTACTGCTACTGCTACCGTTACCACTACTGCTACCGTTACCACTACCTCACTACCGCTACCGCTACACAGGCGTGGCCCCTTAGCCAACGGCCAGCGGTTCTTTGGCAGCGTCATTTTCCCAGGCCTGCGCTGACACGCAGGCTTATGTGAATTTGTAAGGTTTGGTCAGGGCTTTAGGGGGTTCGAAGGGTTTATGCGCGATAGAGGTTGGAATCCCCTATACAGACCCTGTACAGTTATAGACCGCCTCGCACTTCATAATCCAGTCTTTCTATTGAGGCGCCTAAATGCTGAACCCTTACAGGACCTTTCATAATAACCTTCATAGGAACCCCAAGCCCTATTAAAGAGCCCTTCACGATTTCCCTGCGGTGCGACTCTGTCAGCTGGGCGGGCGGGAGAAGGAACCCCTAAAGGAACCCCACCGCAACTTTTGTTGCGGTTTCGGTTTTGTTAAAAGGGGTTCTGGGACTACTGTATTTAATCAAGGCTTTTTTGGGCCTGAGGTCTTTGTTCAAGGTCTCGGGGCTTCTGGTAAAGCCATGCCAGAGCGAGGGGTCATGAACGTTCGCTGAAAAAAGCACTCCCCTTTTCCAGGTAGCAGCACTGGCACATCCCTTGCAGGTCTTCATTCGAAGCACACGAGGACCCCCAACAACGCAGCCACTTAGTAGGGCATGCCCTCCTTCGTCGTACTTCGAGCTCCACACCCTGAAATCAAAGCCTCTGCGAAACCGCCCGGGCGGATGCGGCAGCTTCAAAAAGATTGATGCAGAGTGCAGATAACCTCAAGCTCTTCAATACGGAAGGCGGCTTTTCTGTGATGGTACTGGACCTCTACCACGAGAGCAGGCACAGCGGCGGGTGCTCAGAGATCAGCTGCGCGTCGTTGTTGCATTGGTCTTTCTTCATTGCGGCTTCAAGGACTCTTCTACTCGGCAGCCAGCTGTTTCGCCCTGCATAGGTACCTGGCGCCCTTAAAGAGTTAAACTTCGGACCCTACCTGCCATGTTTCCAGGTAGGGCAGTGATTTGCCGCCTTGGAATCACGAAATCCAGAGATTTTCATGAACCCCTCGAGTGGCAACCGGAGGTGTTGTGTCAGGCCGTGCGCGTAGGGCCGAAATTCACATTTACTTCGCAAGGCCAAGCTTCGGGTGGTTGAGGCGACAGGTTTTACATCGCCACAACCCGTCGAGTTCGACGCAACGGCTGAGCGCAGCAGTTGCATCTCGCGGCGCATGGGAGGGCCGAAGCTCGTGCTGCATAAGAAAGCCGTGACCACTCCCGGCCTTTGTGAGGTGGATGAAGTATCATATTCAGGCGCGGGGTCGTGGACTACTCTCTTCGGAGTTGATGGTTGTACAATGTTTACTAGTCTCGTGGCGGTGTTCCTTGGCAGACCATGAGGTGCAGTACCTTGTTGAGTTTTCGGTTTGCAGGGCATTTAGAGACTTGACCTGCCAATGTCATGCTGGCAACGAGACCTTTTAGTACAAGTCGTGACTGCAGAAAGTACCTTGAGTAGGGGAGTTCTACCAACGGAAGAGGGGCCATTGGAAGAGAGCGGGCTACTCATCTAGAGTTGGAACAGGAACCAGGAGTTGTGGGATATCGATCTGCATATTGGTAAAATGATATTCTTGCCGGTTCTTCGCAGGCAATGACGAGATCTGCATGGAACCCTAGGCCGAAATTTTCACCCAAACCCGAAACAGCAGCCAGGCTCCTCCTGGAAGCTCCAACTTTCACAGACTTGGCTGGCCTGTGGATGGGACTAGTCCGAAGCCAAGACCTGCGGACAAGAGTTGTTTAGTAGTATTCTTAGTATTAGGTCTAGTTTTAGCTCGGTTATCATTATTATTGTTATTAGGATTCTTAGTAGTAGGGGGAGGAGGAGGAGGAGGACTGAGTAGGAGGAAGAGGAAGCGTAGCAGCAGCAGCAGCAGCAGCAGCAGCAGCAGGAGGGAGTGGACGTACCGCGACCGCAATCGCTACCACTACTGCTACTATTCCTGCTGCTGCTGCTTCTACTTCGACTTCGATTGCTACTTCTACTACCACTTCTACTTTTACCTGTACTTCTACTTCTACCTCTACTTCTACTACTACCTCTTCTTCTTCTACTACTACTACGACGACTACTGCTACTGCTACTGCTACTGCTACTGCTACTACCACTACCACTACCACTACCACTACCACCACTACTACTACTACTACTGGTACTACTACTACTACTACTAGTACTACTACGACGACTACTACTACTCCTAACGACGATCTGTTCGTGCTCGAGTGAGTCACGAAACTAAGATTTCCTAATCCGCAGACGCGAGCCCAAGCTCTCATGCTGAGTCCCGAAAGCTTAAGAATCGTTCAGAATCCCTTGCCTGGAGCTGTGCAATTCCTTGCTGGGTACAAGTCGTTGAGAGGAGTCTAGAATAGCGATGCTTGTTTTCGTGTTTGTAAGTGCAAACACAGGGCACAGCTTCGGGCTTTAGTCTACTGCGCAATTTTGCACGGTTCTCAGAAACCAGGACTCGTAAGCACGACCCGCAGCATCGACATTTCTTGCCAACCGAAGGTGGCTACCGCCCCTTCCGAACTTTCGGACTGGAGCCTTTTAGAGCCAGCGACGGCTGGTGGCTGCTTGGCGTGATTGCGGAGTAGTGTTTGTGGTCTGCTTATGACTGGTGACTGGTCCAGGCCGCGATGGCGCGAATATTTCGCTGCGAAGTGATTTCTGTTTGAGTCTAGTAGGTGTTTGCAGCCAGTCGTGATCGCAGTCGTGGTAGCCACCCAGCTGTGGCAGTCTCCTTGCCTTTAGCTCTACTTATCGGCCTCGTGCAAGATCATGCAAAATCTCGTTGTAGTAATAAGGGGAGTAGGAGCATTGGCAGCAGTAGATGATGCTGGTTGGTGTTTTGTGTTGTGGGTGTGGAGTTCTTTCAGTCGGCGAAAGTCTTGGTCATGATATGCTTATGGTCTTCACGGCAATCAGATTGCCATCGTCCTCCTCGTCGCTATCACCACACCCCGCAGAAAATTTGCGCATACTATGCTCGCAGCTCATTGAGCTTCTGCCCATTGAGGTCTCAATGCGGGAGGCAAAATGAAGCCATTGCCGGAGGTAGGTACCGAGTTTCAACCCCACACGCTCGAAGTAAAGCCCGCATTGGCAAACCCAAGATGACATGCCCGATGTAAAACCCAGTATGTTGTTCTGCATAAAATACCCTCAACCCCTTTGAACGCACTTGGCATCTTAGAATCTTCACTAGCAAGAGGCTTCCCCTTGTGCCTAGATTCCCACACCTTTCGAGTCTTTCAGACCTACTGTTTGCAGTGGGTTGGTTGGAACGCTACATGCCCTGCACCTAGGTTTGAAACCGAGCAGCAATGCGAACACTTTGTGCCTTGGCTGAAAAGCTTCCTCAGCAATGATTTCATCCCCACCCCGAGGTTTTTCAGAGTGGAAGCTAAGCTTGCCTTTGCCCAACCCGAAACAACAACTCCCCTGTGCGGACCCTATCCCCGCCATCAATCTGTCTTCGGGTTGAAAAGCTGTCGTGGTGCAAGTTTGGGCTTGACATTCGTCTAATTTAGGCTCGCGTGTTTTGGTGGCAGTTGCTACTCAATCTGCAGAATAGGTTAATGTTCCTTCTAAAACACATTACCCAAGAGTGTAACCCCAAACACTGGCTCAAGTATTTCGAGCCCTCCCAGCTTGATTGGGTTGTGGCGCTGTCAAGCTCAGATCTGCGAAGAAACCCCTTTGCCCTTAACCCGAATGCCCGTAGATGCCTGACAACCTTTGGTGTCGGCCGCCGGCTGCCCGAGTGTCCACTATACTTCCTGAAGGTTCCAAAAGGTGCGATGACATGCCGTTTAGGCTTCAGGTTTTTAGGGTACTTAGTTGCTTGAAATCGATGCCCAAACCCCGCAGCCGAAAACGAACAACGAATGACCCGGTCGTCAGAATCCACTCCGCAAACCCAAACCCGCGCCGTTCAGTTCCAGACGATGCAGCACGGCCCCGAGCTAAGGTGGCCATTCAAGCAAAAGAGGGTGCAGAAGCAGCTCAAACGGATGGGGATTGGGAGGTCGGCAATGAGAATTCGAATACATGGATCTTGAGGTGTTCCAGCACAAAATATCAATCAACCCTAAAACTCCAATTCCAAATGATGGCAGTGTAGAAAGGTATCATAAATCCTCAGTTTTGTTTTAGAATATTGACCCTAAAGGCCATTGGTTTGTTGCCGATTGTTCGTGCTTATGTATGCCTGGAATTCTCGGGCCACATCAATTTCGGCAATTTCCTTGCAGCCTCAACACATCCCAGCTGACGACAAACAATGGCTGTGACATAGCCACATTGTGTCTGCAATGCAGGGAACACCGGGTCATATTCTACGGTATAAGCAACCGGATCAGAGTAATTAGATAAGATCACAATCCTCTCGGCCACAAGTGCGAGTGGTTCTTTGGCATGTTTTCATTGCCCGGCGGCGAGCAGGCAGACGGCTTTGAGATTGAAGAGTCTCCTTTTACCGACGTGGCGTGGCGACATTTCATGAGTGCTTGCTAATTGGGACAGGCGCAGCCAAGGCTGGCTGGACAACATCGTCGTCTTAGGGTTCCTATAAGGGTTCTATATTTATACGGGTTCTATAAAGGGTATTAATTACAATTATAGAAGCCTACTATAGCTCAAAGGGTTAACCTTTTTCTGGGCTAGGGTACTTATATAGCCCCTAAATCGTCATCCAAATGGCATGCATGCACATATGTACAGTCATGGCGCCACAACGACTGTAGAAGCTTACTGTAGGTGAGCTACGATGCTATAGAGACCATGGCGTCATCCTGCAAGTCAGGGGCACTACAAGACAGACAAGTCTTCAGTGCTCCGAGGTGTGCATACCCAAAGGGTCCAAAGTACCTATATTGTAGAATGATGTAGGGTTTCTATATGAGGAATTATTATTATGAGTTGGGGAAGTATCCCCCATAACAGTACCTAGGACCTAGGACCCTTGGGGATAGAACCGGCCACCAGGATGGCAATCCAACTCCGCAGCTTGAATATCGGGCTTCAATAACTGGGTCACAGCTGACCCTAAACCCCTATAAACCCCTGTAAACCCCTATAAACCCCTATAATATAAACCCCTAAACCCTAAACCCCTAAATTTGGCGTGCGCATCTCGCGATCTATCCAAGACCAAAAAGTGCCACAAGGCATGGGCTCCGCCGGTCACTGCCATGCTTTCTGGGTCGCCACCACCCATGACAGCACGAGGGTTGCCGAGACAGCCCCCTGAGCGACTTGGACAGCAAATTGGCGGAACAGTATGTCATGTCTTGTCTTACTAGGCACTGATCCTTGCAGCTGGGCCTGCACGTGCATGCACGCTTGATTTTGACGGCCCGTTTCAGAACTCTGGCGGCTGACCCAGAAAGACCTCCGCAGCCAGCATCCGAACCAACAGGACTCGTTCCAAGCGGGGCAGTCGCGAGTTTTTGCCGCAAGCATCGCGGGTGTAGTTTTTGCAATTGTTTGCCTGAGCTCGACGGCTTCGTGCCCGGCGTTCTGATGTTTCTTGAACCTGCTGCAAGCCGTCCGGCGGTACAAGTCTTAATGTCGGCCAGGAGTCCAGTGGCCACCGGGGATTCCAGGTTTTCTCGACGTCCTGTGGCAAACCTGCGTTCGAACTTGGTGTTGGTGATGCTGGTGCTTGTAGGCTTGGTGTTATCTGATGGACGGCTTAATTACGCTTTGGTTAAAGTTTAAAGGACATGGGGTTTGGCTGACTTCAAACGCTCAAAAGACGCACAAGGCCACGGAGCTGCACTGTGGAGAAAGCCCCGACGAGCGTTGAGTTATAGAACATCCTCATGTCCAAAGTAGTCGCTACGCCTCAAGCACTCTCCTTGAGGAGTACTACAATAAGGTATCGTAATGGGGTTAGTTGAGGGGTGCCATAAGGGTACCACTAAAGAAACGCCTTCAAAAGGAGCCATCCTAGTCTTGAAGCCGAGGCCTCCGAAGAAGCCCGAAGTGAAAGAGAACGTCCTGCTTTCCTGTGCAGCGCAGGCGGCTCTCGCATCTTGGGTTGGGGGTTTACCCACGGGCTCCATAGTAGTTCCTTATTGGGGTTCATATTTAGAATCCGATAAGGTAATCCCAAAAAGGAACTACTATGGAGCCTTTGGGTAAGTTTTAGGGCTTACGGGGCGGTGTAGCACGTCTCGCAGCGGGGTGTTTTGACTGGTTTAGGGTGTATAGGGTTATGTAGGTCTCCCTAAGGCTCCAGTTACCTGACTGGTTGCTAGCCACATGCTATCTGGTCAACGCAGAAACCCATTGTTTAGGTAACTGGAGCCTCAGGATTCTTGTACACGGCCGTAGGCCTGATTAAGCGGGTGCAGACGCTGAATGTAGCGGGTGTTCATTAGCTGCCTTTGCTAGCCCTCCCTCGGGATTTGTGGCCTGAAGTGCAGAGCTTCTTCGGTTTTATCCCTAACCTCAGCTCCAGCCCCTAAACTGGCAGTCTTAGGCCTTGATTCGGCCTTGAGCCTTTTCTGGTTTCATCCCTGAGCCTTCAGCCCACAATCCTAAGCTCGCCTGAAAGCCCTAGCCTCCAGGCTAGAACAGCTGTTTTAGAGCCGTGGGGTTGGGGTTTGGGGTATATCCTCCATTCATATTACCCAGGGGCTCCATAGTAGTTCCTTTTGGGGGTTCATATTTAGAATCCGATAAGGTAATCCCAAAAAGGAACTACTATGGAGCCTTTGGGTATAGGCCTGCCCTAATTTGCAATTCTATTCCTTAGCATTCCGCATGAATCAATGTACGTGTACTACAATATCCACGCGAAGCCCTCGAATGAGGCTAAGCTCTGAGCCTTGAGCCCTCGTCCCTTACCGCCCCATACCCCAAACTCCTAGACCTTGATGGGAGCCAAGAGCCCTATACCCTTTACGTCCCTTTGCCCTAAACCCTCAACTCTAAACGGGAATCCTCCCATAAAGTTGGAACGATACAGCGAAGATTAGCATGGCCCCTGCGCAAGGATGACACGCACAAATCGAGAAGTGTACCAAGTCGAAACCCCAAACCCAAAACCTGAACCCCTATAAAACCTAAACCCTAGTAGAGTTGTAGATTCAGTTGTCACCCGAACACACAGACCTCGTCTGCCGAGTCCGAGTTGCGAGAGTGTAGACCCCAAACAGAGGGCCCTAAAAACCTGCCCTGAACCGCTGCAGCCGGAGCCTTGGCGAGGTTGCGGGCCCTGCTGCACTCTTCGCGGCAAGCATGGCTGCCGAAGTTGCTTGAAAGCATTCCTGTAAAGGTTTTTAGGATTATACATATAGTAAACCCCAAAAAGTTGGAAACCGGATTAAGGACAATTAGTGCTGGGATTCCTCGTGCATTACTCTTAAGGATTGAGGCTATCGGGTTTCCAAGCTTTGGGCTTCTACTGTAGGGTTTAGGGTGTAGGGGTTCAGGATGCGTTAGCGCAAACGGTTCGGTTGGGTTTCGAGCATGGAGGGTTGTACCCGTAAGCGGAACTCCTGCTGTCCAGGCTGGCCGCAGCGCAGCTGCACGCATGACTGCGGCCATTCCCATCCCGGCGTGCATCGAGGCCTTGCGTTCTTCGTTTGATGCTTAGAGGAATTGAGGAATTTCCAGAGCTAGGGCACTGTAGACCAATGATTCATGAACCAGTGTCTTTAAGGGCCGCCACATTCTTATCGAGGGTGCGGGGTTCATTCATCAGATGTCTGCATTTGGGCATTGTGGCTTTGGAAAACCTTGCTTTGGTTTGAATGCTGCTTCTGTGTAAGCTGTTGAACTTTATCTTCGTCGTTTCTCATTGTACAACTGCCGCCCACGAGATTTCTGGGCCTGAGGTGCATTCAACCCTGCACCGAAAGCACTGCCTCTTGTGAAACGTCAGCTCTCAGCGTGCAGCTTGGGAAGTCAGGGCCCAGAAATTTCCAGGAAAAGGTTCCGAGTTTTTGTTTTACGCATGTCAGAAGCGTTTAGGGTTTAGGCACTGCATCTCACTCTTCGACGAGTTAAGCGGCGGTAGTGTGGCCACAAGCTTCCTTGGACTGCAACGCATGGCCTGAGGCCTATTCCCTGAACCACCCAGGGGCTCCATAGTAGTTCCTTTTTGGGGTTCATATTTAGAATCCTTTTCAGGTAATCCCAAAAAGGAACTACTGTGGAGCCTTTGGGCAGAGCCCTCACCCCGAACCAACACCTCAACTCAGAACTCTGCCCTGAATGGCAAGCTCCTAAACCGAAATCCCAACAAAATACTGCAATGCACCCTCCAATCAGAACGATGAAACCCTAAACCTCAAACCGACTCAGACTCCTGCAAGCCCTGAACCTCAGGAAAACCTTCAAAGCCGTGCAGAATCCATTCGAAATCCCACAGAACCGTATAACAGCCCTTGTGTCCATGTAAAGCCCTATTAAAGCCCTCCCCAGCACCAAACCGTAAACCCTTAACCTGACCTGAAAAGCGTAAAGCCTGAAGGAGGGAGGCAAAACAACCCAGGAGGAGGCAATGCACCCTAAATCCCTAAACACTGCCAAACCCTAAAGCCATAAACATCCTTATCCTCCACAACCCCAAAAACCCAGAACCTGGAGGTGCAGAAGGCAGAGCCGACGCAGGAGCCGGCACCGCGTTTCTTGGCAGGGTGGGATTCGGGTTTAGGGTTTCGGGTTTAGGGGGTTTTGGGTTTCGGGTTTGGGGGTTGAGGATTTAGGGGATAGGCGTTGAGGGTTTAGGCTCGTTGAGGGTTTTGGGTTTCAGGTTTCGGGGGTTTGAGGGTTTGGGATTAGGGATGAGAGGGTTATCTCAGACCCCGGTGAAGATAAAACAACCGCTGTTTCTCTATATACGGCTAAAGCTTGTTGTTATCTTGTAGAAGCTTAGCGTAGATGATGGGTTGTGGACATGGGACAGGGGCTTATGTGGTTTTGTCAGTGCTTTTGGGGTGCTCAAAGGGGTTTCAAAGGGGTTTCGGGCTTGGTTTAGCAGAAACAGGGCGGGACAGCTAGGTTACTCTTCTTCCACTTGCTTTGCTTGGAATGGACAACTTCATGGAAGTAACGCGAGACGTCGGAATTGATGTCGCAATGCCACCATATGACGCACCATAGGACTAGCTCAACAAGCTGAACAAAAGATGCTGAGGGTTCAGGGTTTCTTCCATGTACACGTTCATTGTGGCATGATGTAGTGCTGTCACGACATACACGCAAACATCCGCGTCTTCAGATATGTGCATACCGCCAAGAAGATGCAAACCTCATGCAAGCCAGTACTGTTGAAAATTGGATGCATTTTGAAAGATCTGTCTTGCCGCTGTTTTCCCTCCCTGGGCATCCGCCAACTTCTCGTGCTTGATTGCATTTCTGCGCGCCTGAGTCTTCCGCACACTCTTCAGCGTAGAGTGTAGGACAGGCTGAACTCTGAACCTCGCACTTGCACCTTCTACTATAGGGGCCTTAACAATTAGAATAGGGTTTTGGGGCCCAATATATTTTATAATAAGGAGCCCCCCCAACAAAAAAATAGTATAGGTAATTATTTAGGCCCCTATATTATGCCTTTGTTGTCAGCAAGAAGCTGTCATCCAAAGGGCCTGGCAGGCATGAGTTCTCGGGGAAGATTTGATTCCCAGATCACACACGACACTCAT
This sequence comes from Symbiodinium sp. clade A Y106, assembly GCA_003297005.1. NCBI lineage: Eukaryota > Dinophyceae > Suessiales > Symbiodiniaceae > Symbiodinium > Symbiodinium sp. clade A. The sequence goes on along the minus strand of BGNK01001137.1, from coordinate 10,718 downwards.
TTTAGAAGGGGTGAGTTCGTTCACGAATTAGCACACATCTCAAGCTCTAAAACCCCCAAACCCGGAACCCCAAACCGCTGATTGTCTTAGATCCCTTATAGTAATCATTTAGTGTTCCTTATAGGAACGCTGGAATTCAAGGAACCCTGAACTAAACCCCGGTTCTAAGCTCCAAACCGTGACTCGGCGATGTTTTGAAGATCCCAGGTCCACTGCGCCGCCGTCGCTCCTCACTCTCCCTACCAAAGGGCGTATCTCGGGTCGAGTGAGACTGTGCATGGTGTACCCATAGGCTCCATTGTGGCTTCTTTTTGGGATTACCTTCTAGGATCCTAAATATGAGCCACTAAAAGGAACTACAACGGAGCCTAAAGGTAGAGGGTATAGAGGTTTTACCTAGGAGGTTTGGGTTTGGGGTTTCATGTGAAGACTTCGGAATCCCCCCAAGTTAAGATACTGCTTGTGCGGTTTGAGTTTTGTTTTGCAAAATCCCGTTTCTACTATGGCAGTATGGCTTCTGACTACTCCTAGTCTTGTCCTGATTCCTCCTAGTCTGGTCAAGCAGCTTCCTGGCCTCTTCCGGCCTCATCTGTCCTTTATGATTTGGGAGTTTCCGAAAATAGGGGACCCTACTATAGTACCCTGAATAGTAGGAGACTGTGAAGCCGTGCCTGCCTAGTGCGAGTGTGCGAGTCGAAATAGTAGGATCCTTATTGTAAGGACCCCAAAATAAGGTACCCCTAATTTTCGGGAACTCCCGTTTCGCACAGCCCAAGGAGTTAATGGAGGTCAGAAGCCATACCCAGGGGCTCCATAGTAGTTCCTTTTTGGGGTTCATATTTAGAATCCTATACTACTGTGGAGCCTTGGGTAACCTCGATCCGACAGCCCTTTTCGAGGATTCGGGCTCAGGACTGCACCGAGAATCCCAAAGTCCAGATGTAGCTGTTTAGCAAACCCCCAAAAAACCCTGGATGATATTTTTAGGATATCCAGCCCATAGTACTTTGCTGAGAGCAGCCTTAGGCTGCTCCGAGCCTGAACTCCAAAACTGATCAGGCTTTAGGGGTCTGGGCTAGGGTTTAGGGTTTAGGGGTTTGGGGTTTAGGGTTTAGGGTTCGTTCTTGTTACCCTTCAATCGGAGTTAATCTTGCTTGAATGAATCCTTTAAAGGAACGCTTTAAGGGGTGCAGGCTGCGCACCGTAAAGAACCCGAAACCCCTTAAAGGAACCCTTGGAGCTCTTCTGGTGCCCCCGAAACCGAGGAGACGAGGCTGGCGAAGAACGCCGCCTCGACAAACCCCACCGCCATGATTGAGGAGGATGCGGTATCCGTCCCCCGGACCTTTCAGGGCAAGGAAAGGTACTAGACACTATGTGGGCATGATCAGGCTACCTCTATGTAGGGAACTATAAGGGTGCTGTAAGGGTGGTTTCAGGTTGCGATAAGAGTTGTGTAGGATGGGAAGTTCTGAACCTCAGACTACCCTAAACCGAAACCCTGAATCCGAAATTCAACATCCTTTGACAAAAACTTCGCGGTTTACGAGGTTGGGTCAGGGTGAAGGCTTCCATGACTAACTTAATCAATGCTTGCCTGCACTGTTTTGCACATCCACCTCACTCCAACATAAGGCCTTCATTGGGCAGATATAAGCGGCAATTGCAAACGAGGCACACATACGTATATACGTTGGCAAATGCAAAACACTTTCCCCACGCATGCTGCAAAACAGGCAAACAACACAATCACAAATACACTCGCAACAGTTTGCGTGCGATTGTACATGCATACGTATGTACCTACGTACATACATGTGTACATGGTTACATGCAGCATGCATACACACCGTTTCGCACCTGCAAGCATTCACATACACACATACCCTATTCGCACACATACAGGCATACATACTCACTTACCTGCATACGAACATACATAAATGCATACATGCATGCATGCATGCATGCATTCACATGCGCAGCTGCGTAAGCACATGCAATCGCACATAGGTAGATACATATTCCATGCATGCATCAGGAGTGTGCAAATGTATGTGTAGACAACCTTAAGTACACAGTTGCTCGAACGCATATACCTTGTGCACACTGGGAGGTAAACGTGTTTCTATGCACGTACCCAGACATACTGATGCAGATGGGCCTCCTTGTGTGTGTGTATATATATGCGTGATTGTGATATGTGTGTACATAATTAACTGTATATATGTATGTGCACTTCCACGGACACACACGCACGCACACCAACACACACACACACACACCCGCACACACACACACACCCACACACACACACACACTAATATATATATATACACATCCCTGTGCACATAGTCGACAACATTTCCTCGTGTCTCTAGTGCTCCATCGCGACCAACGGTGTATGTCTCTGTGCACATCTGGGAGTTTGGGACCCTAATATGGTACCCTAGATAGTAGGATCCTTATTATCAGGACTCCAAAATAAGGTACCCCTATTTTTGGAAACTCCCAAAATAATCCACATTATGGAACCCTTATAGATCCTTTGTAGATCCCTCTAAGAACCTCTTTATATTGAGGGAACCCTTAGGAAACTCCCATCCAGAGACCATGGCGATCTCGCCTCCGAGTCTGAAGTTGCCGAGGTACACATGGAAGTCCTGCCGAAGGGTGCGTTAGGACCGTTTAGTATAATGGCCTCAATAATTAGAATAGGGTTTGGGGTTTGGGGGGGCCATTTTACTATAAATGCTACAATGATAATAAGGAGCCCCTAGGACCGTTTAGAGTCCGAGGTTTAGGGTTCAAGAGGGGTTTAGGGTTTAGGGTTCTATAGGGGTTTAGGGTTTCGGGGTCGGGTTCCTGTGAAGCTGCGTGCCGGCGATCCACTCTGGAATCGCAATCTTGCAGTGGCCTGGGCTGAGTAGAAGTGTGGTTTCGGGTAATCTCAGCATCGACTCCACTGGGGCAATCGCTCGCTTTGTCAGTGCCCCTGAGTTTCTTTGCTTTCCTGTCCGTTTTTGCTCTCTCTCTCTCTCTCCCCCTCTCTCTTCCTCGCAAGACCAAGCTGAAAACTCATGGCTTGGGCTCGCGACCCTTGCAACCCTGTGGTGCTGATCGAAGTTTTAGGGTCTTATGGCATTAAGCAATAAGGGTCTTCTACAGTCCATCTAGATCTAGGCTTCAAGTTAGGGCACAGCAGGGCTTCAGAGCGAGACACCTGTTTGGACATCTTGAATCCCTGAGTTTCCTAAGACTTCTTTGAACACAACCCTCCCGACCCTAAGCCCTAAACCTTTTAGTAATTAGTGATTCGTAACAAATGTCTGCAAGCCGTTGGTCCCTAGGAGTATACTATTGCTTGGGGTGTAGTTTGCCTGTTAGCTGTATTAGTCAATGCTTGTGACCGTACATTCTGCCGTCTATAGACATGTTTAAGAAAGGGGCTAACACAGCCCACCTATGTACCAGCTGATAGGTATACTTGTCAACAGGACAAGAGGCCATCCAACGGATGAGGCCATCCAACGGATGACACCAACAGATCACACATTACCTGGACCATCCCGGTCCCACACTCAGCGTAGTCCTAATGTCATGCACACGTTTTGTACTTACAATAATAAGCTCCCTTGCCCCATCGTCAGTGATCTGCCTCTGATGCTCTCCAGGATTCTATATAGTTACGTCCTGATGCATTTGTATCTAGAATCCTGGGAGAGGGGTCTAAGCGGATACAATCATTTTACGTGTTACTTATACCAATTGTTGCTTTGTCGTGATGACATGCCCTCTAGTGTAGTTTCACTTCATCAGACGCCCGACCTATATGCCTGGCCTGGATTGTCCGAGTGTGAGCGCCGAAACCCCCTAAGGCCCCGGTAACCTAAATACTGAGTTACCGTGTAAAACAATACGCCGTTAGTTACCTACTATTTCGGTAACTGGAGCGGTGCTAAAACCATAGGCCCTTTAACCACGAAAAAGGGTTTCCTAACCCTGAAACCCCCATGAACGCAGATGAGAGCCTATGAATCTCCTTTAAAACCCCGGCGAGGACTGCCACCTCCTTCACAACTGCCATCCTGGTGGCAAGATCTTGGCCTTCTTCGGGACGACCTGACATGAGGCTGAACCCGAAACCGTAAACCCTAAACCCGACAGCAATGCGGGCTGGTCCTTGCAAAGTGGGAGGCGAAATAAGCGCTCTTCGGGATGACCTTAGGTGAGGTCCCATTTTGGTTGTTTTTGGTCAAAATAATGGGAGGCGGTGACAGTGGTGAGACTGGGGCTTATTGTTTTGAGGCCTTCAGAGTTTGGATTTGTTGTTGAGTTTGGCTTAAGCGCCTGCTTGGAGGTTCATGGGTAGTTATAAGTGGGGTTATAGGTAGGGTAGCTATATTTATAGCCCATATTAGAGGACTTGTATCCCCACAAATAACTACCCATGAACCTCCAAGTGGGATAAGGGATTCGGGAGCTTAGAGACTTTGGTCACCCAGGTTTTTCTACAATTCTGGCTCTTAGGGTGCCCTAACCTGGTGGCTCCGGGTAATGTCAGAGTCCGGGTCCGGGACAGTGAATAATACTATTCTTCAGGGCTCCTTGTTATGACTATAGTATGATATACTTCAAAAGCTTAGATTTGCTCCTTCTAGCAGTTGCTTCGAAACCGCTGCACGTGGACTTCGAGCATATGCACGGCCCACGCATCACCTAGTCAAAGATCCTGACATTCAACCCCGCTTATACAAACTCGAAGCTCTCCGTTGGCCCCTCTTCCACAACTCACATGAAAGTTCAGTGGTCGTCAACCGGCCTCGGGCAAAAGCTACGTCCATGGCAATGACAACACCATCAGAGACTTTTTGAGATGATTTGAGACGCAGAACTTCTGGCTCCTGCACTGATCCGACCCCCACAGCTACAAGTCTCACAGGAGGAAGACATGTGGACTTCGGTGGGTCATTTATATTGTGCTACATGATGTTAGCTTGAACTAAAGTGCATTGTAATAGTATTATGTACTATATGTGGTGTTTCGTGTTTCGAGTGAATGAGTTTTTGCGACATTGGCCTATTCGAAGCTCGGCTAAGGGCTTTTTACGTTTCGGTAGCATAACCCCCTAAATCCCAAAACCCGAAAAGTAAACCTGAATCAACAAGCTCCGAACTGCCCTGCGATCTTTCCTGAAGGCGTAAAATCTGAAGGCTTAGACCCACCAAGCCCCAGCTTCAGCTTTCATGCCTGCCTAACGGGGTTGAGACCATGGCCCATCATTCAGTGCAGGTGCACAGCATCCAGACGAACGTGGATGAGAGACGCTTGCAAAGGGACGTCGTGTATTTATCAGAGCCTGGTTGTCTGGCAAGTGACATGGTTGAAAGATGTGGGAGTGTAGGGTTTCGATCATGCTACCTAGCAAGGTGAGGTGACACGCGTTTAGCAGCTTGGGGCCGCTTACTAACACCTCAACAGGAAAATTCGGGTTTGGATCCATCATGGATCTCAGAAGTTCCTGGCAGGCGTCGTGGGCTCCTATCCTTTTTTTGCACTGCACATGCCGGTGCTGTTTGGCGTTGATTCGCCCAGGTTCTGAAGAGCTTCACGCTACATTCCATCTTCGAACCTTCCCCAGTTTCAGCGTACGACAATCGATTTGCGCAAGTTCTCTTCAGGAGCATCTTTGCTAATGTCCTGCTGGATCAGATCAGTACCAGCGAGAGAACAGGCCCGCCGAAAGGTGGTAGCCTTTTTAAACAGCGTGCCTATAGGCGATGTAGATCTCAGACCTTCAACAATGATCCACGATGCCTGAGGCTGAAAAAGTACGATAATATCCACTGCCTCGGGATCCAGGAGTGGCGTGACCGGCCTGTGAGCATACGGAGGAAGGTCTCTTCCAGTTTCTGATTTCACGAGTTCATTTAACAAAAGACCTTTCTGATGTGCTCACCTGAGGATACAAGAAGCGATGCTTGCCTGGCTGGGTTTAGACAGGGTATAGGGTTAGGGGTTTGGGGTTTAGGTTTGATGCAGTTTTAGCAGGCGATAAAGAGTACCTGTGCCACTCCCTGTTGCCATTCCTAGCCTCAGGGTTCCGTCATGGAGCAGCTCAGGACTCAGAGAGATAGTGTTGCTACTGCACCGAGTTCATGTCCGGTATACCGACCTGTCGTAGCAGCAGCGGCAGCAGCTCTTACATCACCACTGCTTCCTCTGGCACAAGCACTCTTGTCATCAGGGTTATGAACCATTACTAACCATAAGGGACAGTTCTCCGTAACCTGGCGTCCGGTGCTAAAGCCTCAGGGGGGTGACTGCCACCCCCCCCCCCCCC